>JAJKFI010000134.1:1503203-1516796 GCA_029204185.1 Lerista edwardsae | reverse complement strand
AGCCTGGGGTGGTGCGCCCGGCGCCGCAGCCTGGGGTGGTGCGCCCGCCTCTACAGTATTTTGTAGGTAAGTAGTCAGTATCTGGAGTACTTGATAGGTATGAGAACCTCTTGCGGACAGTTCTGTTGACAGGAAGCATTCAGAACTTAACCAACCTGTACAGCCTCTGTCACCACATGAAATTACTGTTCCCATAAAGTAGGATGGAGCATTCTCCTATACAGATTATTTTATATAAATTATGAAGTTGTCAAGAAGGCTATGGGACTTTACAACACTTATAGACACACTAGCCTTTTGTTACCCGGCGTTGCCCGGGGGACAAAGTATCCCCAGCTTCTATTAGGAGAAGGAATGAATACAGGGACAGAATCAAGCAAAGGCGCGTAATGAAATTGTCACACTCACTGAATTAGCCCGCTGGAAATAGGTCCCTCTCAGATCCGACTGGAACTCTCTGGATCATTTGCAACTCTTTGCAACTCAGGCAGTGCAAACCAGTTTCACTTTCGCTTTGGGTTAGTCCCTGTGTAACACATAACCTGCAGAATCGTTTGTGACCACAGCGTGGCAGCAGACCTCTAGTCCAATGCAATCCCCTTGGTTCCTGACGATCTGGCCCCCCTCCCCGAAAAACGGGGGGCTGTAGGGGGGGTCTGACCCCCGCAGTGTTTTTTGCCAGGCCGCAAGGTACGTGTGTGCCAAGTTTTGTGCGGTTTGGTGCCAGTGTTGAGAAGCCTATTCAGAACATACATACCCGCATACATACATACATACCCATACCCATCCACCCACGTCCGTTTTTATATATATAGATAGGATAGTGATGAAGAGCTGTTAATGATGTGTATAAAGCAGTGTTTCTCAAACTGAGTCAGGATCCACTTAGTGGGTTGCAGATAGCTGGGAGCTGCCATCTTGGAACCTGCAGACCTTACTCTTGCTATATTCCTGTTGAGCATTTTAACAGTTCGAATTTTTGAGTGAGGGTTTAAAAAAAATTGTTCAATGCTTTTACACAATATTTTATCCTAATCTTGCTTTCTGTCTGGGATTTTACATGGGTGTGTGATTGCTGCAGTCCAGGAATGCCAGTTTGCATTCCAGGAGTGACATTTTATGTTGCATTGACAATACTTCCTGCTTGATGTTGCTTCTGTCTATAACATTATGTCCATGGTAATGACATCACTTCTGGTGGGTCCCAACACAAGCGCCATTCTAAATAGTGGGTCCCAGTCTAAAAGGTTTGAGAGACTGGTATAAAGAATGTGAGTATGTTTTACACTGAATAACTGAAACTGACCCTCTGTTCTTGCTCTCCAGGCTCCCCTCTAACCCGGGAACAATGCCAGGTTTCATCAGGGAAGATTCCTTGTGCAGATGCACTTGAACCATCTTCTTGCTCCCTAGCTGGATGCTGTTATGATGAAAGGGACCAAGCTGTTCCGTGTTACTATGGCAACACAGGTAAAGGGATAAAGTACTCCTCAACTCCTTGAGCTTTCAGCTGTTCTGGTTCTTGCTGGCAAATGAAGCTTGGATGCAGTCAATGTTAGGTTTCATTTATGAGACTCTTGCTTGTGCAGTTAGGCAAATAACTAGCAAAACCCCATTAAAGGCCATATTAGGCGCCCTCACAACATCCTGTGTGCTGGCATTGTGACGTGCAAACAAGGCATCAGGATAATCTGTTGGTGTGCGCAACTGGTAATAGCCACTTGAAGTCTTTTGAAACTTGCAGGATTTGAACAAACATGGCTCATAGCTGCAAATACTTGACAATTAGTAGTAGAAACCACTAACTGCTCTCCCAACAGGATACATAGCCCTGCAGATCAACTCCGAACCACAGAGTTGATCTACTTGACACCAGGCCACCTGACATTACGTCCATCGCTGATGGCCACTGTATCGTCTTTTGGAATAACTGGCACAATTTGAAATGACACTGTTAAAACCTGATTGTAGTATAATGGCTTCTGGCAAGGCTCCTGGAAAGTGGCATAGAAATTATAATCCATTAGTATATCAGAAACCATGCTTCTTCCCCCACCCCCACTCTATAGCTGATTCTGCATGGAGTGTGGCTGCATCCAGACAGCCACTTGCAGCTCTAGCCTCCTATATAGTGCATGGGACTAGTTGAAATCCCTTGACTATGTTGATAACATTCTGGACTGGAAAGTAGTTCTGGCAGAACTATTTGTGATAGTTGAAAAACGAGTAGGAAAAACTAGTTGCGAAGCTACTTGACTGCAATTATATTAACTACTCACTCAACATCTGGCTTCTAGAACTGATGCAAATTTGCAAAGGCCTAGTCAAGGCAATTCAAACTCCAAATCATAATTGCTGAATGCTTTGGTGCTCTTGGCATCTCTTGTTTAGTATGCTTAAATGAAACATCAGCTGCCACACCATGCTATCAGGTGTAAGAACTTGCAAATATCAATAGCTTTTTAATAAAGCTGAAAGATTTATTGGACACTTAATGGAGATTCTGCAATGAGGAAGTTTAGATGGGCACACCAAAACTAATCTCTTGGCAATCTGTTGCCATGTGTTGGATAGGTTCTATTTTAATGGACAGTAGTGGAGCCCTCCATATAGTTTGGGACATGAGTTTCCTGGTTAGACAAGCTGATGTAGGAAGTGAATTGTAGAAGCAGAAAATCGATTGCATATCAGTGGTCAAACTGGAAGTCTTGCTGTGAGAATCGGGGGAAGCATAATAAGCAAAATTGATTGTGACAGCATTCTATTTTGGTTCAGTTGGCATGAGGAAATTGTGGTTCAGGTGAACCACTCAAGAAATTGTGAAGAAATTGTGGGTGAACGCTGTCCTCTGTAATTCCTAACAGGAGTTTTGTTACTTAAATTGTCACATCACATGATTGTTCCCATCTTGGCCTTCAGTGATAACTCAACATTCCAAACAGGAATGCAGAATCCAGATGCAATACCCATTTTTGTCCTTTCCCCCACCAGTAAACAGAGGACCTGGTTTTGAGCCAGCTCATTATATCATGAAGCTAGCCTGATGTTTTTTCAGGAGTGTGAAAACTCAGAGGTTGAAATCCCCATAGCCAGGTTTCTCCTCTGCACACCTCCTGTTTCTCCTCTTGTCTTCTGTTGGATTATTTGTCTTGTTTCGTCCTATCTTATTGTTGGCTGGCCTCAATTTACTTAGTGGGTTGCCTTGGATGACCCACCTTCTGCTACCATCTGGTTTTATGGTCCCTCTGCATTACTGTAAGGGGGCTTCCTTAAGGTAGCCTTTCTCTAGCTGGAATCCCAACTTGAATGGCAGCAACCTAACTTTTCCCAGTTAAAATGGTGAAGCAAGGAGGTGGGTGACAGTTGGATGGTGTGCCAGTCCACGATTGCATAGGGGAAACGAGCAACTGTCACAACTTGTGACAGAACAATGTGTTTGTCTGGTCACAAATAGGGGTGACTGTCTCTTCCTAGCCTAAAAACATGGGTATAAAACAGAATATGGCGCCACAAGAATTCATGCTGTAACCCTTTTTCTCTTGCAGTGACTGTTCAGTGCCTTCAGGATGGTCACTTCATCCTGGCTGTCTCCAAAAATATGCTGGACTACCCAATCGTCCTGGACAGTGTCAGACTCTCCTATGCACAATCGGGGTGTGAACCTGTTGAGAAAACAGAGGCTTTCCTGGTCTTCCGCTTTCCCCTGACACACTGTGGCACGACAGTCCAGGTGAGTTGGCAGGCTTGTTGCCCAGGGAGGTGTTTCTTCACCTGAACCTCAAAGCAAAAACACAAACTAGTGTTCCTACTATTTATAGGTGACTGGTGGCAGGTTGATATATGAGAATGAGCTGGTTTCTGGTATTGACATCTTAAATGGGCCAGATGGTTCCATCACACGCGACAGCACCTTCATGTAAGTTTTAATGTTTCTATGCATTGATGTAACAGTTGCCCTTCTAAGTGGCTGCCTATGTCGATTCTTTAAGATTGATTTTTGAGAGGCAATTGCTGGTGGTATTCCTGACCAGAGCCTAGTCATATTTGAATACTATCCATTCCTTCAATCCCTGCTCTGTGTGTGGCATTTGATATATATACAGCTGGAGTATGCCATAAATGTTAAAGCTAGTTGAATGGTGATCTTGACGGCCATAAATAGTCAGTCCCATGTACTGGTTTGAAAGGTAACAGGGTTTAACCAAGATCAAATTTGCAAAGGATACTAACATCCTGGAAGGAGGGGGAGGAAGTGGTCTTCTGGCATGAACAGTTGCACAACTAGAATTCAGCAAAGGGGACTTAGTAGTCAATCTTGTCTCTTCTGCATTCAGCCTCCATGCTCGGTGCATCTACAATGCCACTGATTTCCTGCCAGTTCAGGTTGAAGTTGTCCTGCCTCCCACCCCGGCTCCAGTTTTCCAGGTGGGCCCTCTCCGGCTCGAGCTGCGCATTGCTACAGGTACTCCTGAATCTACAGTCACAACAGATGTCTCCCTCCCTCTCCCCCCCCACCAGTGCCCACATAACTTTGACCCTTGTGTTTTGCCTCTTGTCCCAGATGCCTCTTACAGCTCCTATTACTCGGATACAGACTACCCTGTGGTGAAGGTGCTCAGGGATCCTGTGCCTGTGGAGGTTCGCATCCTGCAGAGGATGGATCCATCCCTGGTTCTAGTTCTGCATGAGTGCTGGGCCACTCCAAGTGCTAATCCCCTTGAGCAGCTGCAGTGGCCAATCCTGGTGGATGGGTGAGTGAAATGAAAGCTGGCTGCTGTGGTCTCTGGGGGTTGCTGGGGGAAGTGATTGGATGGAACGGCAATGCCCTTTGTTCCCAGGTGCCCATTTGAAGGAGACAACTACAGAACCCAGCTGGTGTCCATGGGGTCTGCCACATCGGAGCTGCCCTTTCCCACCCACTACCAGCGCTTCATCCTTTCCACCTTTGCATTTGTGGATTCTGCCCCTCAGTCGGTGCTTGAGGGATTGGTAAGTACATTGAACCCTTGATTTAACAGATGCCCCTTTTCTGTTGAGGATAACTGTATGCGGCAGAACCCCATCATATTTGCTATGAACCCAAGTCGTCATTTGCTAGACTAATGATTGCCAGTTGGATTGGTCCAAAGCAGTGTTCTTCAACCTTGGGGTCAGGATCCCAATGGGGTTATGAGTTTTGGTGTCACAGCCACGTATGGGAAAGAAGAATTGAAGACTAGTGGACCAGAGCACCACTAGGTAAAGGGGGAGGCATCTGGTGTACCCCTTCAGGTTACCAGGAGATGGTGCCATGTCCTGTTCAGGTTCTT
The DNA here is from genome assembly GCA_029204185.1 of Lerista edwardsae. Classification (NCBI taxonomy): domain Eukaryota; kingdom Metazoa; phylum Chordata; class Lepidosauria; order Squamata; family Scincidae; genus Lerista; species Lerista edwardsae. Next base: position 1,511,487 of record JAJKFI010000134.1, on the reverse strand, counting down.
AGAAATTGTGCTGAAATAGTTCTCATTTGTGTCAGGCGTAATGGTAACTTCTCTCTAATAAGAATATTTGATTAGTTTTCTGGGAGTGGGCAGTCCTGGAAGGGGATGGGATCGACAGTGGGATCTCAAAGTTTATTTTTATATTGGTCGTGGCATGGAAAAGGTTGGAGACCACTGGTTTAAAGTCTATAAGCAGTGAAATTTTGCTACATTAAAACATACCTGATGTTAGCCTGTTTGGTTTGCATAGTTGCTAGCCTAGCAAGTGGCACATTAATGTGGATCTCTCCTACTTGATGGGCCATTAAGCAACTTCTGGTGGACCACCTAGTTGCTGGATGTAGTCTGACCCAGTAAGACACTAAGTAAAAGTGGAACTCTAATGTGTCCTAGTTATGAGGCTATCCATAATATATATGATCTATAAATCTAAAGCATATTGGCAGTGCATGAGAAATAAGACAAAGGACACTCCTGTCCTAACAGGGCTACTATTAATTCAAAACAACTTTTCTCGTTTTAGGTATACTTGTTCTGCAGTGGATCTGTTTGCCACACTTCTCAGCAGGAACCCTGCAGGAATGCTTGCCAAATGCCAGTGGCTACAAGTGAGACATTTGCTGCTGTAAATCAGAATGGCTCATTGCTCAAAACATTAAAACTAATATTGGTAAATTTTAAAAGGGGGCATGCAGTTCTAGGAACAATATCTAGACCAAAAATGAATGACTTGTAAGTACTCTCCAATAGTCCACAAATTGTTCTTGAATAAAGATACTGATGGGGCTGGACTACAGTTTATTAGTGGGAGAATCTGGGTACAGCCTCTGATGCACATGCCAGTCTCTAGCATACGTCTGTTCCATTGAGCACACAAATGGGTTACTGAATGATAGAAACTGTGAACTGCTTTTTCTTTTGCCTTCTCTCCCTAAAACAAAACTTGCATAGTACAAGGGCTGGTTTATCTGAACCAAGCACTTTTTTCCCCTCCCCATTTAGGAAGCCGTCGACATGTGGCAATCAATGAGACAGACTCCTTGGACATAGTTGGCACTCGTGGAGCTGTCATCTTTCAGGGAAACAGCCGGTCTCGTGAGAAACGGGTTCAAGAAGGGAGTGGTAAGTGGTGGTTGTAGTAATGGAATCTAAGGACTTGGCATAAAATGGCAAAGCATGTGCTTCTTCTGTAGACGTTGACATCGAAGCATCTTAGTGCCTGTGGTAGAAAACTAGAAGGGGGGCATAGATATATGGTTCCAGGGCACCAGTATCTAAAATAAACCTAGTAGTGCTAGCAAGTAACACTGGTAAGCTTTCTTGCTTATCTAGTGCTATAGCCCTACTCCAGACAGTGCGATTCACTATTCAGACACCATGTCACCATGTAATAGGTGACAAAGACTAACCTTCTGAATACTGAACAGCCAGAGAGCTCCTGTATTGGCTTGGAATTGGAACCTCTGTTCTACTGCTCTCCAAATGAGTTGCAAACACATAGTGGAACATAATGTTGGGTAACAATTAAAAATCTGCTTTGGCTGCCTTTTTGGGGGTGGGGGAAGATGGCTTACAGCAGGGCTGGTCAATCCACAGCACATGCCACTCCACCTTAATGTTGCTTTTCACAATTACCACAATAGCTAAATAGAGCAGCCAAGTTCAAGGGTTGTCTACAGTGGTGGGATTAAAATAAATTAACAACCGGTTCTGTGTCCTTCAGGGCGGCCTTCAGGGCCATCCGCTGCCTTCCTTCCCTCTCCCAACCTAAAATTAGCAACCGGTTCTGCAGAATAGGTGAGAACTGGCTGAATTTCACCACTGGTTGTATATATCAAAGTGTCAGACAGTACAGAGTAAGAAACATGGCCTATGGACTCTCTCCTGTCCATCATTCTTTTCCTGCCTTTCTCCCCATCTTCCTACCAGAGCAAATCAAGCAGGCATGGCTGTCTTGTATATGCCCATTGCAGCATTAGAAATGGGGGGATGCAATATAAGGAGTAGCAAAGCAAACCATAAACTGTTGTGGTGCTCTCTTTATTATTAAAATGTGTTTCAAAAATATGTGACTTGTGCATGCTATTCAAAGTATCTGTGTGCACACATGCCCTGTGTTGGCAACCCCTGGCTTACAGTGCTAATCTTTCAGGCTAGTGCTAAGGCTACAGCTCCCTTTCTCCAGTAAAATAGCTGAAGTTTGCCAAGGGCAAGGTTTTCCAGTTAAGTCACTTTGGCAATGGGTAGCAGAGCTTGTTGCTTCACAAGATGCAAATGTGGGGTCCTTAACATCTTTCTCCTTCACAGATGTGGCCTCTGATGCAGACCTGACACTGATGCTCTTGGTGGTGCTTCCATTGGTGGGTTGTTTTCTGTTTGTAGTAGTACTTGTGATCTGGAAGAAAAGGAGGTTGGCAAAACTCTAATAACTGTACAATGGTGTGTAAATACAGCTATAAACTCAACGTGCTTCTTGTGTTTCTTGCTGCAATATGCCAGGCGCCTTACTGATATGAAAACTTAATATGGCATGCATCTAGTACAGATTGGAGAATTGGGAATGCAAGATCTGCATGTGGTCTTCCCTCATTTAACCAGTGACAGAAGATTGACTTTACTGTCCTTGACAGCACCAGGGTGGGTTCCTGAACCCTGTTAGTTTTTTTATGGTCCACTTCAAGTAGAGTTTAGAAATATCTTTCACTCCATGGATCACCACTATAGGTAATAGCTGACCAATGAGGTACCAACAATGCATAATCTTTGCTGTATATTCAGTAATACACCAGTGGGCCCCTATATCTGTGATTTCACTGATTGGGGGTCCTCTTGCCTTTTATTCTTAGAGTTGCAAAAAAAATATTCTTGCTTGGGGGTTAAAAACAGGGGAAACCCTATACTTAACATAGGTTCCCTCATATCCACGGAGGTGGGGGGAGGAACAGGGGCGTGGCTATGTATAGCTGGCAGACTACTATAAGATTGAGACCAAATAACTATTAAACAGCTTGGCTAGCAAACCATTTGGGCTGTTAACTTGGAAAATGAGTTATTGCTCCCTTACAGAGAGTAGTGCCTAAGAAAAGGTATGAATGTGCCTTCTGTACAAGAAGATCGTTTTTTAAAAGTGTTTTGTAAAAGGTCATGTAATATGGTTTCTGAGGACAGATAATATGGGGTAGATTCTCCCCCCCCCAAAAAAAAATCTGCTGACCAAGACACCTTCATAGATTAGGCAGCCCTGCTGCTTAATAGCAAGTAATCTTTTGGTATAATATTACTATTGCTTTATCAGGATTTTGGAAAGACTTTACAGGTCTAAGTTAGAGCTTTGCTAGTCAGAGGTCAAGAGCAAGTCCTTTTGGAACTAGTAGATGTTTCCAGTTTTGTTCCATTCCTTGCCTCCCAAAGAAGTTCAGAGGCATAACTGCCAATATACAAGATCTAAGGGCTCCAACATTCTCAATGATAGTAAGCTAGACAGAGCACAATATGTACAAGATGTCCAAATAGTGCTTACTGCAATAGGAAGAGGAAAGGTTTTCCTTGCCCACAACTTTAAAGCGGACATCATAACCCTGGCTTGGAAACACAAGTAGCTGCACACCATGCTGTCCAGTCATACTGATGCTGCAGGGCTAAGGAGCCAACTCTCCAGAAGTCACCTTGTCTTACATAATCCAAGAGTCACCAAGACTACTGAAATCCCAAGATTTTTACAATCCAACCCCATGGCTGGCCCAGAAACATTACAAAGCAGCCACTGGCCATTGCAACAAAACTGGACGGCTGTGGCTTTATAGAGCTAGTAGATGTCAGCTGCCTGAAGTGAGAAATTTGTGAGCAGTGTCTGCACCTGGGAACTGGTGGGAGGGGGAAGAGGACAAGGACCTAACAAGGGATTGTATCAAAACTACAGCACTGTCTCAAAGAAATGTAACTACTAGACCAGTGTTGTTCAAACTATGGGTCAGGACCCACTTGGTGGGATGTGACCTGAGGTCAGGTGGGTCATAGAAAGCTGGGAGCAGCCGTCTTGGAAACTGCAGACCTTTCTCTTCTTGCATTCCTTTTATGAGTGTTAAGGTTGATTTTTTTTCAAGTGAGGGTTTTTTAATTCTGTTTTCAATTCAGTGCTTTTAAATAGTATTTTTGTCTTAATCTTGCTTTCTGTCAGGGATGTTTCTTTGTTGTACAACTGCTGCAGTCCAAGAATGCCAATTTGCATTTCAGGAGTGTCATTTTATTATGTTAGTGACAGCACTTTCTGCATGATGTCACTTCTTGCCACAACATCACTTCCAGGTTAATGACATCATTCTAGTAGGTCCTGACATGAGTCCCAGTCTAAAAGGTTTGAATACCACTGTACTAGACTATCCACCTTGATTGCCATCACTACAGTATTTTCTTGAAACAATTAATAAGGGGTGGTATAAGACCTGAAGTATTTTCTCATCAGGTTTTCAATAGGACTTACTAATGAGAAAATCTACAGAAAACCAGGCAGTAGATTTCTGTCTCCTATTCATATGTCCATTCTCCTTTTATCCTTTCTTCCACTCAACATTTCCTTTCCCTTGATCTCTTTGCTTGTGCTCCACTTTAGGGTTGCAAACTCTTTCCAGGCAACAAACTCCTGTTGACTTACCAGAGACTATATGACATGCAGAAACTTAGCAGGAGAACCTCTTCCAATCACTTCATTCTGGAAAACCTTCCTGCCACAGAACATGTTACAGAACTGTTAAAAGCATAGGAGCTCTTCCAGGGCAATATTCCACAAAGACCTTTGTTTCCTCTTACTTTTTTCCTAGAATGCAAGACAGTATTTTGGACTTTATAGTTCCCTTGGACTACAGTTCCCTTGGACTTTATAGTTTGATTCTCTGATTTGAAGCATTACATAATCAGAAAGGAATCAAACATGCGTAATTGTATCTTGCAGTTGTTTAGGAGGCTTCCATCCAACCCCTATTTATTGTGCAGCAAGGTGTTCCATACACCAATGAGAAGCATCAAATATCCCATTTCTTAATTTTGGGAACTCTTGGCGCTAGTGAGTGATGTGGCTCTGAAGAAGAAACAGCCAGAGTGTGGGGGCTCTTCTGAGGAGGATCAGGATCTTAGCCACACGGGGGGGGGGGGGGAGGCGGCTTCTGCCTGCCTTTCCCTGAGGTCCCAAGCAGGCAAGGGGAGCAGACTGGCTTTGGCACTCCCTGCTCTCCTTCAGCCACCTTGAAAGCCTGTACCTCATTTATCTGCCTGCTTGCAAGTGACCATTTTTTGTCCGCTGGAGCCTATATTTGTTTGGGTGGCCAGCCTGGGAGAGGGGCCAAGGACAGGGTGACCAGATGTCATAACCACAAAGGACACAGCATTGCTAGGCAGGTGCAGGGGTTGCATGCCGCACGGGATGGTGCACGGTGTGTTTGTGGGGGAAATGACTACTTCCCAAAATTGTAAAAGTATTTCTAGATGATACCATCATGTTATATATCATTCAATGCAGAATGTACAGCAGAATGCAGTGAAACAGGCCACATTGAAATACCTAAATTCTATCAAATGTTACCTAGAGAAAACTGAAAAAAGAAACAAGTATCTTCTGTAACAAAAAGTGGATCTCCTTATCTCAAAATTCACCAATGAAACTGATTGTTCTGAGAGAGACAATGAGGTGGTGTTAGGACACAACAAGGAGCCAATAAGGTGTTAGTATGAGTCAGCTGTGATTTCCGTGGATCACAGCTAGTACTAAAATTCTTATTTAGAATTCTTATTAATAAACTAGCTTTTTGTTACCCGGCGTTGCCCGGGTAATAAAATGATCCTCCAGAGTTTGACTTTTGCACCCCTTCTCACCCCCCATGCCAACGGGGGCTGAACCCGGACTCCAACTGCGTCGGGAGTGTCATCGCTCGCCTCGGCAACCCCGGAAACTACAGATTTGATGCCGATTTTGGCCATTTTCGACCGTGTTCATGTGGGGCCCCCTGCGCACCCCCACTCCCGGGGGCACGGGGGGGCTGACCCCCGCAGTGTTTGTTGCCAGGCCGCAAGGCACGAGCGTGCCGGGTTTGGTGCGCATCGTCCCAGCACGGCATGGTGGACATTTTGATACGCACCCCTTCTTGCCCCCCACGCCAAGGGGACCCCGAACCGAGACTCCAACTGTGTCGGGATCGTTGCCGCTCGTCTCGGTGACCCTGGAAACTACGGACTCGACGCAGATTTCGGCCTTTTTCGGCCATCTTCACTTGGGGCCCTCTGCATACCCCCACCCTCGGGGGTGCTGGGGGGGCCCTGACCCCCGCAGTGTTTGTCGCCAGGCCGCAAGGCATGCGCGTGCCAGGCTTGGTGCGCGTTGCTCCAGGCGTTCCAGCAGGCATGGCGGATGTTTTGTTTTGCACCCTTTCTCACCCCCCACGCTGAGGGAGGCCCGAACCTGGTCTCCAACTGTGTCGGGAGTGTCGCCGCTCATCTCGGCAACCCCGGAAACTATGGACTTGATGCAAATTTCGGCCATTTTCAGCCATCTTCACTTGGGGCCCCCGCACACCCCCACCCCCGGGGGCACTAGGGGGACCTGCCCCCCACAGTGTTTGTCGCCAGGCTACAAGGCACGTACGTGCCGAGTCTGGCGCCAATTGCTCCAGGCGTCATAGCGGGGCATGGAGGACATCTTGTATCGCACCCCTTCCCACCCGCCATGTTGAGGGAGGGCTGAACCCGAACTCCCACAGCGTTGGGAGCGTCACCGCTCACCCTGGTGACCCCAGAAACTATGGATTCGATGCAGATTTTGGCCGTTTTTGACCATTTTCACACGGGGACCCCCACATACCCCCACTCCCGGGGGTGCTAGGGAGGTCTGCCCCCCACAGTGTTTGTCACCAGGCCGCAAGGTGTATGCGTGCCAAGTTTCGTGTCGATAGGTCCAGGCGTTCCAGCAGGGGATGGCGGACGTTGTGTTTCACACCCCTTCTTGCCCCCTATGCCAAGGGGGGGTGAACCCATACTCCAACGGCGTCGGGAGCGTTGCTGCTCGCCCCGGCGACCCCGGAAACTATGGATTTGACGCCTATTTCGGCCGTTTTAGACCATTTTCACGTGGGGACCCCTGCGTACCCCCACCCCCGGGGGCTCTAGGGGGGGTCTGACCCCCACAGTGTTTGTTGCCAGGCCGCAAGGTGTATGCACGCCACGTTTCGTGTTGATCGCTCCAGGCGTTGCGGAGCCTATTCAGAACATACACACACACATCCTTTTATATATATATAAAGTTCTTATTTATACGCCAACTGTGTGAGTGTCACCAAGTTGGCTCCTGGGTTTTTTTGTTTTTGTCTGAGACGGGAATGAGACTAGGTTTCAGGTTTGTCTGGACTTCGGAATAATTGCATGAGAAATGCTTTCTCTTGCTCTTTTCCCTGTCACTCATTTGGATGTCTGCTGGCCTCTTTTTCGTTTTTCAACAATGCCATACATCACAGAACAAAACTTACAGCCTGTACATGGGCATGAACACAAGAACTTCTGGTGTTCACCCTTCAGAAAGTTAGAAAAAAAAACTTGGACAAAAATGTCTGGATTTTGGATGTCCAGATAAGGGATCATCTACCTGTATCTATATATATACAGAAGAGCGTATGTATGTATGTATGTGTGTGTGTGTATGTTCCACATAGGCTCCGCAACGCCTGGACCGATTCGTACCAAACTCGGCACGCGGGTGCCTTGGCCCCCCGAGACCGTCGCTGCGCAGTTTTGGAACGGATCGCGCCCCCACGGGCACGGGTACAAGCGAATTTGTGGTTCTGTATGGGTGGCTATGGGCTGAGCCGCAGCATTCCGAGGCTCTGATGATGTCATGATGAGATGCAAATGACATGCGGAATCTTCAGGCAGCAACTGAACTCTTTACAGTTGAAGACAAACAGCAGCAAACAGATTTCCCGCAGGCATACCGATACAGGGCCAGGGAAATGTGTTCTGTGGACATGTGGGCGGTCTCTGCTTGGCAGTGACAGTTGGCACAAGGTGTTGTGGCTGTTGATCTCACTCTGAAAGTTTACTTTCACTGTATAACATAAGGCAATTGGGCAGGTGCAACCAAAGGCTACAAAGATGAAACAACAGCGTAAACAGGAAACACCTGAGGGAAAAAAAATGACTTGCAATGCTACGTCACAGAGCTGCTACATCTAGAGCAACAGAAACAGTACAGCAGCAGCGATGGGACATATAAACACCCGGGCACACATGTGAGTGGGGGGAGGGG
>JAJKFI010000134.1:1418909-1497307 GCA_029204185.1 Lerista edwardsae | reverse complement strand
TGGCGTGGTGCGCCCGGTGCCGCAGCCTGGCGTGGTGCGCCCGGTGCGCCCTATCTATCCTCAGTATGTCATTGGTAGGTTACATTTTTATCTGCATTGCTTTCCTGTTTTGAAAGTCAAGCCAGTAAGCTGGTCAATAGCTTTCAGGTTAATGCGAATACTGTTACCTATAAACCTTTGGGGAAGAGAAACAAGGGTTTTTAGATATTCTGCACAGCAAATGCTAAGAACATAAGTAGAGGCAAATCTAATTCCTAATAGTGCTGGTTCCCAAATGTTTTAGCATTGAGACCCACCTTAAAAAAATTTCATTTTACCAGCTGCTCAAGACTCTGTAGCTATAATGGTGATTAGGCAGCAGTGCTTCCCCTCACTCCATGTATTCTGCGTAATCTGCCTTGCCAGTTTCACAGCCCATCAAAAATTGGGTCATGAGCTTTGGACTCACAGTTTAGGAATAAGTGCTGTTCAATTTGCTGGAAAACTAACTAGGGACATGAAATGAGCTGAAATCTTGCAAAATGCTGTTAAATCTAGGCTGAAACCTTGGTTTTAATCCTTCACTTAGAAAACATGCATAGAAGCTGCACTGGAAGTTCCCTTGCTTGCTTTAACATGTTCAACTCTTGAGCAACCATTAGAACTGACAACTGCTTTGTTTATGCCTTCATAATAATTTGCTAAAGAAAGTAATTTCAAGCAATGCAAAACAGGAGGCAGGATATTGGGTTGCTCCCTACATGAGAGACCATGTGTGCACAACAGTGGAGGTGAAATTGACTGCATTTGGCATGAACCTGCCCCCCTCCATACATGCAATGGTGACACAACAGCATGTTGGATGATGTGCATGTGGAAATAGTGGGGATGAGGCTGAATTTGTGCAATGTATCCCCCCCTTTGAAGAATGATTGCTTAATAAGGAGTTAATCTGTTTCTGTCTTTAGCTGCCTCAGGTACTCAAACGCTGGAGCAATGTCAAGTTGTGGGTAGGAAAATCTATTGTGCAGATGTCCATGATGCAGCAGCCTGCCATCAAGCTGGATGCTGCTATGATGACAGTGACCTGTATATTCCCTGTTACTATGGCAACACAGGTAAAATCCATTTGATCAGCAATAGTATTCTGGATTTTGGGGTTGAGATGGTAAACCATCTAGTGCCACTTTGTGAATGTTCCCTATGCAGTGGAATGTTTCTGCACTGCTCCCTGGTAAAGGGAGGGTAAAAAAATGCAGCCCTCTGATGTTTATTTGCTTGGCTGCTGTTCTAGGATTACCCAATTTATTGTCCAGATAGAGGCTGGACTATGAAGATGTGTCAAACCAGACCAGCAATGGGTGGGGGTGGGTTTGATGATGCTAGCAAAACTCTTCCGTGGGTCTGTGCTATAATTACCAATTATACTTTTCAGTCACTGTTCAGTGTCTTCAGGATGGTCACTTCATCCTAGTTGTCTCCAGAGATATGCTAGACTACCCTGTTGTCCTGGACAGTGTCAGGCTCTCCTATGCCCAATCAGGGTGTGACCCTGTTGAGAAAACGGAGGCTTTCCTCATCTTCCGCTTCCCTCTTACACAATGTGGCACAACAGTCCAGGTGAGAATTTCAGCCCTTGCAGCTCAGAACTTTCTCAGTGCTGAGTCTGAATAGGCAAAAAACAAACTTTCACCCTCTTGATCCTTCCTAGGTGGTTGGTGACAAACTAATATATGAAAATCAGCTGGTCTCTGGGATTGGCATCCAAAGTGGGCCAGATGGTGCCATCACCCGTGACAGCACTTTCATGTAAGGAGCATCCCATGCCATGCATGTGTCTGTCTTAAGCTATATACTGTACTTGGCATCTGCTGTGGAAATCCAAATGCTGCAGCAACAAAGCCCTTTATTTCTGCACAATATAACATTGATTTGATACATGTTGTTGGAATGAATGGGCTTAAGAGAAACTGTTTGGAGGGCAAGTATCTTCAAGAGCCTTGGTGTCTGAATATCCAGCGCACACTATCACCACACACTTTCCAAATCTTCTCTAGACTAGTGGTTAAAAACATGGGCTTCTAAAATGTAGAGATTTCCCCATTACCAAAACAATGTCTAAGTAATATGGCCATGTTTGAGATGACACTAGACTATCCAGAGTCTATCCAGATAACATCCAGTCTATCCCAATACAATCAATGTGGATTGTGAAGAACTCCAAAAGGATCTCCTCGGAGTGGATGAACAGAATGCAGTTCAGTGTTGATAAGAGCGCGGTGATGCCAATTGGAGCAAAAAATATCAGCTTCACAAATGTTGATGGAGTCTGAGCCGTTCATGAAACATTGATCCAATGTGTGGCAGCAGTGAAGAAAGCAAGTTCCATGCTGGGGTCACTAGGAAAGGGCTCAACTCTGCTAATATTTGCCCCTGTATAATATTGATATTATTGATATATTGATATATAATATTGATTATACAGAGTGGTGAGGCCTTATTTGGACTGTCTTGGTTCTGATTGCCGCATCTCAAGATAGATGATATAGAGCTGGAAAATATGTAAAAAGATGGAGGCAGACAAAATCAGAGCTGAAATATGTTCCTTATGGTATAAGGCTGCAGTATTCAGGATTCTTTTACTTGATAAAAATGACTCGGGGCAACATAACTGATAAAATTATGTATGGTGGGTAGAGGCTCTTTCCCTCATGAGACTAGAGCTGGGACTTGCTCACTGAAACTGATTAGCAGGGTATTTACGACAGAACATAGCACATCACACAGTGCATAGTTTGTGGAATTAATTGCAACAAGATGGCCTACGGTTAGATTGCTTTAAAGGGGATTGGACAAATTCATGGAGGACAGGGCTATCAATGGCTTCTAGCTAGTTGTGATGGCTTATGTGCAACCTCCAGGTTCAGTGGCAGCATGCCTACAAATACCAGTTGGCAAGGGAGCAGTGGTGCGGGAGAGAAAGGGCTTCCTTTCTACCTGGGGGATTCCCAGAGCAGCTGGTAGACCACTGTGGTGAGCAGGATGCTAGATGGGGTTTTGGTCTGACCCAGCCAAGCTTTCTGTTATGTAACTTAGTTGGGTAGATTACTTTTACATTTTATAACAAGTCTACTTTAGAATTTGAGACTTGAAATTAAATCCTCTCAAACATCACAGGTATTGCTGACTTCCTTCACGGCCACTGTTAAATTGGATTCCAGGTTTCAAGCGTGAAATGCCCCAAACACTTCAGTGTGCGTTTCTAGTTGTCATGTCTGCAAGAGAAAGTTGCAAGATGCAGTTCAGAGATAGGGTCCCATTGGGCAGGAGGGGTTTGTTTCATGGCTGCTTCTGTCTTAACTTTCCTTATAAATGCTATCCAATAAACCACAGGGAAAAGAGAATGCAGAGATATTCAGCATATAAGTTCTTTGGGGAAGAAGATTTTTCTTAAAGTTAAACTTTTATAGTTGTGTGAGGGAGAGTAGCATTCTGTCTTTGCATTTGGAAATGTGAAGTTAGCAATTGGCTGCTTTATTTCCTCCATTCCTTATCTTCATGGAGCAGCAACATGGTGATGGAAACTCGGGGAACAAATGAATAGTTGGCCCCTTTCTATCTATTGCTAGCTAGCATTTGTGTAGTTTTGGCAAAAAGCCCTGGATGATCATTAGATATAACTGAGAGCGCAATCCTAACCTGGAGTTAGGCCAGCACAAGGGACACCATAAAGTATGTTTGGACCATTCTCGGAGTCAGAGAGGCTAGCAAACAGACCTGTGCCATACTCCCTGACTCCCAGAGTGGTCCAAAGGCGCTTTATGGTTGCCCTGGGGCCAGCCAAACATAGCTGGCTTAACTGTGCTGCCCTGACTCCAGGTTACGATAGTATCCTAAGTCACAAGACTGAGTCACAAGTCACTACTGTAGTGAAAAATATACTGTTCTTTTTTTGGTGGGAGGGGTAAGAATACCATGGATGGGATGGGTGGTAATCCACAGTACTCCTTTCTGCATTCAGCCTCCATGCTCGGTGCATCTACAATGCCACTGATTTCCTGCCAGTTCAGGTTGAAGTTGTCCTGCCTCCCACCCCGGCTCCAGTTTTCCAGGTGGGCCCTCTCCGGCTCGAGCTGCGCATTGCTACAGGTACTCCTGAATCTACAGTCACAACAGATGTCTCCCTCCCTCTCCCCCCCACCAGTGCCCACATAACTTTGACCCTTGTGTTTTGCCTCTTGTCCCAGATGCCTCTTACAGCTCCTATTACTCGGATACAGACTACCCTGTGGTGAAGGTGCTCAGGGATCCTGTGCCTGTGGAGGTTCGCATCCTGCAGAGGATGGATCCATCCCTGGTTCTAGTTCTGCATGAGTGCTGGGCCACTCCAAGTGCTAATCCCCTTGAGCAGCTGCAGTGGCCAATCCTGGTGGATGGGTGAGTGAAATGAAAGCTGGCTGCTGTGGTCTCTGGGGGTTGCTGGGGGAAGTGATTGGATGGAACGGCAATGCCCTTTGTTCCCAGGTGCCCATTTGAAGGAGACAACTACAGAACCCAGCTGGTGTCCATGGGGTCTGCCACATCGGAGCTGCCCTTTCCCACCCACTACCAGCGCTTCATCCTTTCCACCTTTGCATTTGTGGATTCTGCCCCTCAGTCGGTACTTGATGGATTGGTAAGTACATTGATTTAACAGATGCCCCTTTCCCTGATTAATCTGTAAAATCGAGGCTGGCTATATATGGGCCAGAACCCCTTTATAGTATTTAGGCTAGAACTCAGAATGCACTCTTAGGAGCCCTAGAGTTCAAGTACTTTTCAAAGACTTTACATGCACACTATAAGTGGCTGCCATCTGCTTGGCACTGTGTCACCAAGTTCTGCCACTACTCCAAGGCTCCCATTTAGAAGTGTAGAGAGGCTGAGAACCACTGGAGTAGAGCAATAAAATATCCTATGGGGATGCAATGTTTTAGGCAAAGCACTTGTTGACCTGGAGACCTTCAGGCTGACACCATGCCTGCATCTTGACATCGTATCTGACCTGGATTTTAAGTTGAAATCCTTGGGCTGGATGGGACTGGTATTGCCAATTGCATTAGTCTGTCCTTAATCTGAAAAAAATGCTACAGTAAGGTACCTTCTGTACCTACCTGGAAGGTAGGTACCTTCCTCTTGCATCTTCTCAGAAGTTGCTTGGTGATTGGATAAGGAAATAATGAGAATGAGAATGAAAGAATGGCATTCTTAACTAGTTCCTTACCTCATGGAGCAACACTCTGACAGGAAATCTAGAAGGCTTTTTTTTAAAACAAGAAGTTGTCACCACCCTCCTGTTTAATAGTTGATCATGGGGAACAAAGGCTTTAATTCTCTCATGTTCCCTTAACGTAAATTTGTTGATAAGTCTGTGGATTGAAGCTCCTTAATTAGTAGGGCTCTAAAAAAGTGTCTAAGATTTCTAGGAGTCTTTGATTACATCTTATAAGCAAGGCCATGCCTGTGTGATACGGGATGTATATCCTCAAGGCAGCAACTTGGATTTCAGGTGTACCTCTTCTGTGCCGCTTCTGCCTGCCACCCTTCTCAGCTTGAACCCTGCAGGAAAACGTGTGGTGCTAGAGCTTCTCCAAGTAAGTGACCATCTGTCTGAAGCTCTCTGGATATGCAAACTTAGCACAAGGAGTAGTCCCTCCAAAAGGCTTGGGGAGTGTGTGCCATGTCCAGGAGGGTTGCTGATTGCAATGCAATTCTGGCCACCTCTTCAAGTATAGTTGGTAAGGAATTACTCGCCATACTCTGTCTTGACCAAAGAACAGCTTGACACTGGAGTTCAACTTGGTGGTGAGGGGTAAAATACATAGGACAGTATACTGAGGTATGTCAGCAACTCCCAAAAACAGTTTTTAAAAAAGCAACTTCAGGAAAAGGATGCGAGTTTCACTGTCTCACTATTTTTTTGCTCCAAAATTTGACTAGCTTCACCTGCAGGGTTGGAATCAATGCCATACCTAGAGGGGAATATCAACACTAAGTTTTGAGAGCAGTAGCTCACCCACTCTTTGCAGCCGTTCAGAGCTGACATAGGCTCCATTTTGCTCTAGCCACTGGGATGGCTCTGAAGAGGAGGGGGAGTGGCTACTTGTAAGAAGTGGCTACTTCTAGGTATTCTGTGGTCAGAATACATTAGTTGCTAGTGTATCTGCTATAGCTTCATGCCACTGCTATATTATTTGCAGGATGTAGTAGGCCTGTGATGACTGGGCAGGAAGGAGTGGATCTGCCAACACTGGTGAACACAGATTTTATCCCCGCCATTTAAACCTACTTGCCCCTTCTCTTTCCTTTGACGTATGCCACCAAAAAAGGTGATGTGTGAGGAGAACCATAGGCAGCTCCATGGCTAGTGTGGAGGTTAAGTAAATCCTTTACTTCCTGTTTGACCTGGAGTTGCCTCTCCCCATAATTGGATGCTGTGCAACCTTTTGGTACAGTTGCATCAGTGCTTGTGGTGGGGGATACGATTGGGGCCTAAGATTTTAATTGGTAGATTAAATTGATACAATTACCAGTTGCCCAGAACTTTTTATATAGGTAGATATCCCTTATCCAAAATTCTATTCTGAAATCTAGGTATCTTTGTCCAAGAGTTTTTAAAATCTTCTGTGTTAATTCCCATATACTGGTGCTAAGTTCTATTCTCTGCCCTGTGGTGTGTGCCTATATAGACATTGTTGAAAAATGTCCAAGTGGCCAGCAGATGCCCAAATAAGTAACAGTTAAAAGAGCAAGAAGAAGCACTTCTCATATTTATGCAATTACTCCAAAATCCAGAAAAATCCAGACACCTTCCCATCCCAAGCAGTCTGGATAAGGGATAATCAAACCTGTATTGGCAACAATTCTCAAGCAACAAGAGAACCTCGTGTCTAGATGCATGCATATAGGACAGTGGTTCCCAAACTGTCAGGACCCACCAGTGAGTCGTGAGCCAATTTTAGGTGGGTCACAAACACCTAGGGCAGCCATATTGAAAATATAAAGAATGCTGGAAAGGGGAATGGCTGTGTGGTTTACTTTGTGTCAAGGTTGTAAATAGACTTTTCCCTTTCTGATTCACTTTGCTATTGGAAAATGGGTGGGAAATAACCCAACTTATTGCTGCATTTTCAGGAGAGCAGCAGGCTCTGGTGTCACAATAATAGCACTTCCAGGAATGACTTCACTTCCAGTGGGTCCCAGGCAGATTGTCATTTGAAAAAGTGGGCCCCAGTGCTAAAAAGTTTGAGAACCACTGATATAGGATATTTCTTTCTATATATGGGGAAATGGAGGATGCCTTTAAGATGGTGCTTGCTCTCTGTGGCTTTATTGGTTACTTATATCAATGAGGCACCAGAGTTTAACAAAGACAACTTACTTTCTTTTTATTTAAATGTCTATTGAATATGGCAGCCTAATCTAGAGTACTCACCACATGCTTGGTTTATCTTCCAGGAGGTCGCAGGTTCTTGAATGATAAAAACATGACCGAGTCCTTGGATTTGGTGAGCTCACGTGGGGCCTTGCTGTTTGCTGAGGAGACTGGGCAGGAAGTATCCCATAGTAAGTGCCTTTATAATAGGATCTGTGGACCTCGTCTCCTAGATGACACATAGTTGTCTGTCCAATCTTGTCTCTGTATTGCAGTTACCATTGTCAAAGAAATAGAAACTGTTTAATAGGCTCATAAAACAGAATAAGTTGGAGGTTTTCCAAAGGGCTGAACCCCACTATGCATAACAATAGGGAAGCATAATGTTCTGCAGTGCTTCTGCCCAGTTTAGGATGGTGGCTCAGTAGCATCCTTTTCCTAGAGCAATTGGATCCAATCATGCTTGTCCATGCATTGGTTAAACAATTTGGATTACTGCCCCATGTGCTCTATAGGCTTGTCCTTGAAGACCATCCAGAAACTTCAGCTCATGCAGAATGCTGCTGCTGACTCTGTGCAAGGTCATATTACACCTGTGGTCTGCACTAGATGCTGTACAATTCAAGAGGCTGGCTTGCCCTGGGGTCCTAAATTGCTTGACCAGCGTATCAAGGACTGCTGCTTCCTCCATCTGAGCGTTCTTGACATGTGCCATTGCTGACAAGTGTCTAGTGACATGTGAAAAGGACTTGACAGTTATGATGCTTCCTGTGTGATGTGTTCCATAATTTGGGCAAGTTTGGCATAAGTTCTGTTCCTATTTTAGCACTGGCTCAAGCTTTTTCTGCATGGCCTCTTGTTTAGTTAAATGATCCATACTTAGAAATGGTTGGGGGGAGACATGGAAATGCCCAGTCATGGGAAAGGGCTCCCAAGGCCCAGCCAATGAGCAGTGTCTAGTCTTTCAGCGAGAGGGAGACTGCTAGCATACCACAGAACAGTGTTTTTCAAACTGTGGGTTGGGACCCACTTAGTGGGTTGCAATTTGATGTCAAGTGGGTCATGGAAAGCTGAGAGCAGCCATCTTGGAAAATGCAGACCTTGTTATATTCCTTTTGTGAGTGTTAACAATTTCAATTTTCAAGTAAGCGTTTTTTAATATAAATTTTGTTTTTAATTCAGTGCTTTTACATCATATTTTCTCCTAGTATAGTAGTCTTGCTTTCAGTCATGGATGTTTCATGGTTGTACAATTGTTGCAGTCCAAGAATGCCAATTTGCATTTCAGGAGTGTTACTTTGTTACAATGACAGCACTTCCTGCTTGGTGTTACTTCTGGCTATGACATAACTTCCAGGTTAACGATATCACTTCCCAATACAAGTGCCAATTCTAAAAAGTAGGTCCTGGTCCAAAACATTTGTATACCACTGCCACAATCCAGGCCATGTTTGAGTATCTAAGAGGATTGTCAACCCTTTTCCCCTGCTCCTTTAGTACTTATTCTGTTGGCTTTTATTTGTACTTGATCAAAAGCTTTCCTTGCACTGGAAACATTACAGAATTCACCTTTGTGTGACTAAATGTCACCACTGTTTGCATAAGGAATCACTAAAGACTTTGTAGTTCTTAACATTCTTAACACTGTTTTTTATCCACTCCAGGTTTGGAGGATGTCAACATGAACATTGTCATCCCAGGGTTATTTTTGCTAATATCTGTGGTTTCAACTATCATGGCTGTCACCATGCTCTGGAGGAAGAACCGGAACAACTTCTGTGGCAAAGCTGTACAACAGCAAAATAAAAGCCAGTGCTGAATTTGAACATGTCTTGTGTGTTGGGATTGATCTGCTCTAGCTAGCAGAACTGGAGTTAGCTCAGGTGCACCATTGTTTTACAAAGAGGCGCAAAGGGAGGTTTCTGCATGACACCCCCCCCCCTGTACATCTGCAAATGTTTGACACTTTATGGCCTAACAATAGACACAATGAAAAGGCTTTAAATTAAAGGCATTTTGTTGTCCTCTTTGCTCCCTGAGGTATCTGGTGCCCCACTGTGAGATACAGAAAGCTAGCCTAGATGGGCCTTTAGTCTGATTCAACTAAACAGGATTCTTATGCTTTTCAAATTAGGCTGCTGAAACAAAGAGCTTGGAGATGGGTGATATGAGGATAACGGGACTGGATAGTTTGGAAAGTCTGAAGCAGTTCTGGTACTGAAAATTCTGAGCTGAAGTGTCGTAGGTAGCCTAGTAATTGCATCAATTATACCAGCATTTCTCAAACTGGGGGTGGACCCCCTTCATGGGGCCTGCAATGAAAGCACATCTGATGGAAAGATCAGATAATTGCCATGTGGTTACTGGAAAAACAGAGCTTTTGCAAGCTTGTGTAAATACAGGGAGATATGTTTGTCTTTATTTTCTCATGTTTTGTTCCAAATCAATGACAGGTAGTAGATGCAGGTGAAGGCTGTCACATAACTAGGCCTCAACTGCATTTAGGCTATTGGTGAGGGTTGCCTCCTTATGAGAAATGGATCAACTATTCATAAATAGTTTGCAAAAACTACTTTACCAAACTACTTCTGGATCACCTTTAAGTCTTATAGGTGGGTCCTAATAGTGTCAATTAAAAAGTGGGTCCCAGTGCTAAAGTATTTGAGAAGCACTGGGCTTTTTAAGAGACTCTTTGTAGCCACTCAATGGTTTGGAAACTGAAGAAATAAGCAACTTTTACTTTTTACTCTTGGATAGCGTAAGACTTCTTTTTTTCCTAGTGTAGAACAGGGGACTTCAAAAGTTTTGGTACAAGGGCTGCATTGTATATCAGATGTGGTCCATTCCATCTTCCACCACTCCTTCCCTTGACACTTCTCTTTGCCTGCTACTTTTGGAACCTCTTTGTCTTGCTTTCCTAGCCCCCCTTTCTTGTTGCCTGGCTTTATTCTAAAACTAAAGTGCTTTAGCCAAGGGGCCCTTCTACCAAGGAGCTTAGGATAGCAGGTTAGGAGTTAGCTGCCTAAGTCACTTGGGCTGCCCCAGGAATGCTGCATATGTGCTATAAAGCATTTTTGCATCACTGAGTCAGGGAGGCACACGCACAGTTGGATTTATATGGGGTTGCTAACAAAAACAATGGGGGGGGGGGGAAAGTAGCAGCATATACCTAGCAACAGAAGCAAAGAATACCCACAGTACAAATACCAAAGCAAAAGTAATCGGGCAAGAGAATTTCAGGGAAACGGAGTCCACTGGATTAAAACGTACATTTCATGTTCATGGTGAGAAATATTTAAAAATTCAAATGATTAAATATTGCAGTTCTCAAACATTAAGCAACTTTAGCCATCCTACTTTCAGTCTCCTTTCTGTCTCACAATGTTTCTCTCAAGTCTTTGTCCAAAAGTGACTGGGAGAGAATACAAGCTTTCTTGGTAGCTCCTCATTGGTCAAAGCAACTTTCTGGGGGTACCAAAAGGGGCCACCATAGCCTGTGGCAAGACAAAAATCTTGTGCAAAATTTGCCATGATTATGCCACTCTAGCCACCTCTAAATAAAGCAAAGAAGGAGAGAAGAAGAAACAAAATACTATGCCCAGTCTAGCTCACAAGACTGCACGACTGGGCTCTCCTATGAGCCTCCACCCTAGAGTGCATTGCTCTTTGCTGCCTGTCAAGTCATCTCCCATGTGTGGCCCTGTCCACTGAAGAGTGGGGGAGCAACCTGCTCACAGATTCTGTCTCCACCCCCACCCCGCCCTTGTTGTCCTAAGGCTGGGCTAATGTAATGAAACTGGACTGAGAAGCTGTGAAAAATACCAGGCCTCTGTGTAGCAACAGGGATTGTGTCCTGGGAGGCTGCCATGCAAAGCATATGCACAATATTCTGGTTGGGCTGTCAGGAGCCAAGAGCTCATTTTTGCTGTCCTGCATCCATCTGCCCTTTCCCTGACATTGTAGGTCTACTGGCAGAACCAGTGTTTGGGGGCAGTAGGGGGCCATTTTCTTCTGGGCCAGGCGGTTGGCCTACCTAGCCTGAGGACATCAGCTAGTTCTCTGGGATTGGGGGCAGGGGCTTTTTGCCCTCTCTGGGGATGCTGTCTGGATTTGAACCTGGGGCCATTTCTGCGCAAGGCAGGAGCTCGACAATCAGGCTGTGCATCCTCCCCCCCAAGTTCAGGGGGCTAGGAATAATGTATGCACAACACTGAGAAGAGTCAGGGTCCACCATAACCGCTGTATCTTCCACCCCTCAGCCCCTCCTTCCGCCACTTCGAAGGACTCTAGGGTCTCCTTTTCGCCCGGCGCCTCGCAGGGCTTTCCAGCAGCAGCAGCATGCGCCTCCTCCCGGCCGCCGCATGAGAGCCGGGCGCGGGGCGAGGGGCTGTTGGGGGGGGGAGAGCCCAGAGCCGCCAAGGGGGGCGGGGGCGGCCCCTGCCTGCGTCCGAATTCCTGACGAAGGAGGACTGCGGCGGCTCGGACTGACTTCGGAGCGGCCTCCCAGGCAGACCGAGCGAGCCAGGAGCAGACGGAGCTCCCGCAAGCCTGGCCGACAGCCGCGCCGGTCAGAGGCGCTCCGTGTGCGCTCCGTGCTCCGCTCCCGCCAGACTCCCGCACTGGAGAGCTGCGCCCGCCGCCCGTGACCTCACTCACTGCCCGCGTCGGCCCGAGGACTCCCGAACTGAGGCCGCCGTCGCGGGCGGGGCTGTGGCTTGCCGGGCGCGGCCACCGCCAAGGGGAGCCAGCAGGTCTGCAGCCCAGGGGGTCGACACCCGCTGGGGGCGCTCCGCACACGCCGTCCGCACCAGCAGCACACGACGCACGCAGGTGTCCCTCCCGACGGCAGCCCTCGGCGCGGAGGTGCCACGCGAGCCCAGGGGGCGCATTGCTGCAGCAGCAAGAGCCGGGGGAGCGAGGACGCCGCCCGCTTTGCAAATCCTAATGCGCACCTGGAGCAACTTGACTCAAGGAAGTTCACAAGACAATTTTGAGTCTAGTCTTTTTTGAAGTGAGCCGTGGCACGGATCAGGCACCCCTATGCACGACTGCGTATGCATTGCCTGCTAGCAGCGCATTGTAGCAGCCAGGAGAAAAACCCAAAAAATGAAAGTGAAAAGAGTGGTTGCTTTTAAGTGGTTTGAACATGCAGCTTACTGGGGAAATCCTTTGGTAGTTCTAAGTCGCTGCCACCAGCCCAGGTACCAAGTTGCCAGAGGCGTTTCCTGGGCTAAACTCCACTCCTAGCTGTGGTTATGACCTCAAGGGTCTCTATACTCACTCTTGCAGTAGTGCTTGCAGAGCGAGGAGGCTAACAATTCCACTGTGAGCCAGAACAAGGCAGATGGATGCAAAAAGGGTTTTTTTATTAAAAGACTAGCTTGTCCTTACCTGGCGTTGCCCAGGTATGTATTTATCCGGAGCTTCTATTAGACAGGAAAAGGAATGAATTCTGTTTATAGTGTAAAATGGAAGTAATGTTATGTACAGGTCATTAAAAGTATAAGTACAGTATAAAAATTATAAAGTGAAATATTTTACAAATTCACTATAATATTAACTCAAAACTGGATTATAAACAACACTTTTAGTTTCACCTCCAGGAGCAAGAATAAATAAATTCTTGGGTGAACCCATCCTTGAGCAAGCAACATAAAGTGTCCATGGGAGAAACATGGCAAGCTCAAATCCACTCCACAGTACTTAACAGACTGCCCCTGTGACTTGTTGATTGTGATTGAGAATGCAAGTCTAGTTGGAAATTGAAATCTCTTAAAGGGAGATCCATCAGAATGAGTGTTATCCATGGGATAAAAACTGTTTCACACTCTCCCTTTCTTGTTAAGATAGTCGCTTCAATTACAGTACCCAGCATCTTCTTGACACACAGCCTTGTGCCGTTGCAAAGTTTTGGCGGATCGAGGTTCTGTAGTAACATAATTGGAGATCCCACTGTAAGCAAAAGATGATGTGGTGGCAATCCAGCCGGATCAAGAGTGTTTAGGAAGTCTGATGGGAAATTGACGACCTCATAGGCATCTACTACGGTATCGATAGACTTGTATTCAGTGACTACATCTGGTAACATGGCAAGTATTTGATTGGAATCCAAGACCGGGGCATAATGATTTCTAAAAATTTCCAGAAGGTTCTACAGAGTTCTATTTGTTCTATTCAACTACACGGGCTTAAATGTCATCGGGACTGTCACCAATCAGCTTAGCGACCCCAAAAACTATGGATTTGACATGAATGTCAGTCATTTTGGACATTTTATTTTGTACCCCTTCTCACCCCCCCCCCCATGCTGATGGGGGCTGAACGTGGACTTAAACGGTATCGGGAGTGTCACCATTCATCTCAGCGACCCCAAAAACTATGGATTCGACACTAATATCGGCCTTTTTCAATTATTTTCACGTCACCTCCTTCCCACCCCCACCCCTAGGGGTGCGTTCTATTCGACGACACTTGGCCTTAAATGTCATCGGGAGTGTCACTGTTCATCTCAGTGACCCCAAAAACTATGGATTCGACACTAACATCGGCCGTTTTTGATTACTTTTACATGTCACCCCCTTCCCACCCCAGGGGTGCTAGGGGTGTCTCACCCCCACAGTGTTTCGTTCCAGAGTGTAAGTGTACCAAGTTTGGTGTAAATTGCTCCAGGCACTCCAGCTTAGTGACCCCAAAAACTGGATTTGACACTAATGTCAGTCATTTTGGACATTTTATTGTTCACCCCTTCTCACCCCCCATGCTGATGGGGGCTGAACGTGGACTTAAACAGCATCGGGGGTGTGACTATTCATCTCAGCGACCCCGAAAACTATGGATTCGACACTAATATTGGTCGTTTCCTATTATTTTTACATGTCACCCCCTTTGCACCCCCACCCCTAGGGGTGTCTTACCCCTGCCGTATTTCTTTCCAGATCGTATGGCATACGTGTACCAAGTTTGGTGTAAATCGCTCCAGGCATTCCAGAGTTATGCTGGAACATATATACACTGCTCAAAACAATAAAGGGAACACTTACACAACACATCCGAGATCTGAGTGAACGAAATATTCCTATTAAATACTTTGTTCCTGACATAGTTGAATGTGCTGACAACAAAATCACAAAACAATCATCAATGGAAATCATGTTTATTAACCCATGGAGGTCTGGGCTTGGTGTCATACTCAAAATTGAAGTGGAAAAACTCATTACAGGCTGATCCAACTTCGATGTAATGTCCATAAAGCAAGTCAAAACGAGGCTCAGTAGTGTGTGTGGCCTCCATGCGCCTGTATGACCTCCCTACAACGCCTGGGCATGCTCCTGATGAGGTGGCGGACAGTCTCCTGAGGGATCGCCTCCCAGACCTGGACTAAAGCATCTGCCAACTCCTGGACAGTCTGTGGTGCAACGTGGCGCTGGTGGATGGAGCGAGACATGATGTCCCAGATGTGCTCAATTGGATTCAGGTCTGGGGAACGGGCGGGCCAGTCCATAGCATCAATGCCTTCATCTTGCAGGAACTGCTGACACACTCCAGCCACATGAGGTCTAGCATTGTCTTGCATTAGGAGGAACCCAGGGCCAACCGCGCCAGCATACGGTCTCACAAGGGGTCTGAGGATCTCATCTCGGTACCTCATGGCAGTCAGGCTACCTCTGGCGAGCACATGGAGGGCTGTGCGGCCCCCCAAAGAAATGCCACCCCACACCATTACTGACCCACTGCCAAACCGGTCATGCTGGAGGATGTTGCAGGCAGCAGAACGTTCTCCCTGGCGTCTCCAGACTCTGTCACGTCTGTCACATGTGCTCAGTGTGAACCTGCTTTCATCTGTGAAGACTACAGGGCGCCAGTGGCGAGGTTGCCAATCTTGGTGTTCTCTGGCAAATGCCAAACGCCCTGCACAGTGTTGGGCTGTCAGCACAACCCCCACCTGTGGACGTCGGGCCCTCATACCACCCTCACGGAGTCTGTTTCTGACCATTTGAGCAGACACATGCACATTTGTGGCCTGCTGGAGGTCATTTTGCAGGGCTCTGGCAGTGCTCCTCCTGTTCCTCCTGGCACGAAGGCGGAGGTAGCGGTCCTGATGCTGGGTTGTTGCCCTCCTACGGCCTTCTCCACATCTCCTGGTGTACTGGCCTGTCTCCTGGTAGCGCCTCCATGCTCTGGACACCACACTGACAGACACAGCAAACCTTCTTGCCACAACTCGCATTGATGTGCCATCCTGGATGAGCTGCACTACCTGAGCCACTTGTGTGTGTTGCAGACTCCGCCTCATGCTGCCACTAGAGTGACAGCACCGCCAGCATTCAAAGGTCACCCAAACATCAGCCAGAACACAGAAGGACTGTGAAGTGGTCTGTGGTCACCACCTGCAGAACCACTCCTTTATTGGTGGTGTCTTGTTACTTGCCTATGATTTCCACCTGTTGTCTACTCCATTTGTGCAACAGCATGTGAACTTGATTGTCAATTGGTGTGGCTTCCTAGGTGGACAGTTTGATTTCACAGAAGTGTGATTGACTTGGAGTGACATTGTGTTGTTTAAGTGTTCCCTTTATTGTTTTGAGCAGTATACATAAGTTCTTTTTTATATATATAGACTAGCTTTTTGTTACCCGGCATTGCCTGGATAACAAATTATCCCAAGCTTCTATTAGACAGGAAAAGGACTCAAACGGCATCAGGAGTGTTGCCACTCATCTCGGTGACCCCAGAACCTATGGATTTGATACTAATGTCGGTCATTTCAGACATTCTATTTTGCACCCCTTCTCACCCCCCTTGCCGATGGGGCTGAATGTGCTGAAACGGCATCGGGAGCGTCAACGCTCATCTCGGCGACTCCGAAAACTATGGATTCGACACTAATGTCGGCCGTTTTCGAGTATTTTTACATGGCACCCCCTTTGCACCCCCACCCCTAGGGATGCTAGGGATGTTGTACCCCACCCCACAGTATTTGTCGCCAGACCGTAAGGCATGCGCGTGCTGAGTTTGGTGGTAATCGTTCCAGCAGGACATGGCAGACGTTTTGTTTCGCAGCCCCCCACACCGAGGAGGGGGCCAAACCCGGACTCCAACGGCGTTGGGAGCGTTGCCGTCTCATCTCAGCGACCCCAGAAACTATGGATTTGATGCCGATTTCGGACATTTTTGACCATTTTCACACGGGGGCCCCTGCGCACCCCCACCCCCGGGGGTGCTAGGGGGGCCTGACCCCCGCAGTGTTTGTCGCCAGGCCACAAGGCATACGCATGCCAAGTCTGGTGCCAATCGCTCCAGGCGTTCCAGCACAGCATGGCGGACGTTTTGTTTTGCACCCCTTCTTACCCCCCATGCCGAGGGGGGCCGAACCCGGACTCCAACGGCGTCGGGAGTGTTGCTGCTGGTCTCGGTGACTGCAAAAACTACAGATTTGATGCTGATATCAGCCACTTTCGACCATTTTCACATGGGGCCCCCTGTGCACCCCCACCCCTGGGGTCGCCAGGGGTGTCGTGCCCCCAGTGTTTGTCGCCAGGCCATAACGCGTACGCGTGCCGAGTTTGGTGGAAATCGCTCCAGGCGTTCCAGCGTGGATGTTTTGTTTCGCACCTCTTCTTGCCCCCCCCCACACTAAGGGGGGCCGAACCAGGACTCAAACGGCGTCGGGAGCGTCACCGCTCATCCAGGTGACCCCGGAAACTACAGATTTGACGCCTATTTCGACCACTTTTGACCATTTTCACGTGGGGGGGCCTGCATACCCCCACCCCCAGGGGCACTATGGGGGCCTGTCCCCCGCAGTGTTTGTCGCCAGGCCACAAGGTATGTGCGTGCCGAGTTTGATTTAGAAAGAAGCCATTATAGGATTCTAGAAAATCTAGGAGCCACAGTTAATCTACTGCCAGTGTACCTAATCATGTCAGATATCACGTAGTTTGAGACCTGCATCTAACTGCTTGGTCCATCCATAGTTAGATATGCTTATGGAAATGCACACTCCTCTAATTGTTAATTTTTTTGTTCTTGGCTATCACTGTAAATTCATTCATATCCTTTATGGCTACTTCACTATGTAAAAGGGAGGCGTTCCCACTACTTCTCGTGGACCTCAACTTCTCGCTATTGGAGTGGTGGCTGCTTGAAGCCTTTGCCCAAGGTTTGTGTTTTTCCCCCCAAAGTCTCCTAGGAATCAGAGTGCTGGATTACACAGACATTCAATTTCAGCTTTTGTGGGCAGAAGTAGCAAACCATATTGGGCCATTTTCAAAGAAACCTGTTCTGCCTCCAGGCTTTGCAAACTCAAGTACTTTGAGCTCAAATGCAGTCGTGTAGTTGTTAGGGTTATTACCACTGCTCAGAAGATCATTGGCTGTCCCCTCCCTTCCTTGGAGGAGCTTTATAGCTTAAATTGTCTGAAGAAGACTTCTAAAATTCTGAAAGACCCATCACATCCTGGTCATCAGTTTTTTGAACTACTGTCATCAGGCAGAAGATACAGGGCGATTAGAACAAGAACGAACAGATTAAAATACAGTTTTTATCCTAGTGCAGTGTCTAGACGAAATGCGGTGGTATAGCGACATGCTGAGTAGAGTTTAAGCAAAGTGGGATTGTATGTGATGTTTTTGTTTCGTTTTTGTTGTATTGTTTTGTTTTTAGCATGCAAAAGCACCTAATTTCATTGTACATGTGTACACGTGTACAATGACAAATAAATTTCTATTCTATTCTCCCTCAGTAAGGCCCAAATACTTGTTTATAAAGACAGCTAGGACATAGACACCACTCAAACACTTATTAGCTGATTTTTTTTAATGAAACTAGAGAGCTGCTTACAAAAAACTGCACTTTTCCCCCATCCCTGCCACCACCTCTCACTTGATGGTCAACACTGGATAGGTTTGGCTCAATATTGTTACAATCACAGCACAGACAAAAATGGAAAAAAACCAAATTCATACAGCACTCATCTTTCCCCTCTACAGGCAGCCTGAGCCAAGGAAAAAAGCTATGATGTGCCCTATTCCCATTTATTCCCCTCCCCCCCCATATCTTAACACTACAGTGAGGAATGGAGTCTGTTCTTCACATGCTGCATGCTGCAGAAGCTACAGGCTGTAGAATTTCAGGCTTCGGTCCATGCCTGTTGAGGCAATGAACTTAGCATGATGCCCGAAGGCCACACCTGTTGTCAGGCCACTATGCTCTGTGGAGGAAGAAGAGATGAGATGAGTGAGACATTATCTTGTTTTATGTTGTCAACTCGTTAACAAAAATGACATCACATCACGATGCCAACCAGGCTCAAGCACACATTTCTGAATGCACTACAGAGCCTCCTAAGAATGCTACAAAGGACACCAGCCCCTTACCTGTGAAATGGAGAACCTCTGTCCATTGTTTACAAATGTACACCTGGACATCAGTACCACCCAGGGCCAAGTAGGTGCCACTCTGGTCAAATATGAGAGATTTCACCTAGGGAGGAGAGACAAGGCACTTCAGAAGCACATATTTCTAATTCAGAAGTAGGCTGAGCCCACTGCCTTCATATGGATGCAGCAGCCCCTGCCTCACTAAGAAGTGACTCAAAACTAAGGGCAGGAGCCATGCATAGCTCAACCAGCTACCAGGAAGGTATGCAAAGGGCCACACAAAAGATTTCAAAGGCAGGAAGAACCACCCCCCCCCCCAAAATGCAAGGAGATTCTGGCTGTTGCTTGCCAGGAGTGCAGGCTTGGTAAATTAAGGGAAGTCACACAAACCTCAAAGTTATTGTCCAGCTGCAACGTCTTGAAGTTCTTCAGTTTGCGCAGATCCCAGAGCTTGACAGAGGAATCGTCAGCAGCAGTGGCCAGGTAATAGCCATTCTCAGAAAAGGCAATGCTGGTAATAGGGCCTGAGTGTCCTGGGAAGTTGGCCACATTGGTCCGTTCCTAAGAAAGAGAAGCCAGTCAAGTCAGATGGTCTGCAATGGCACAAAGCTATGCCAAGGTAGAAAGCAACAAGAGGAACTCTTCTTAGTGCGAGCAATGTAAGCTTTTGAACCACCCCTTCCTCTATAGGGAAAAAATGGAACTCATCCTCTCTACAACTTGCTCTGTGTTCAGGTTGTCTAAAGAATGACAGCCTCATTCAGTTGGACAAAAAGAGGCTCAAAAGGGAAAGAGCGAGGCAAGAGGGGGACCACAACCATTTCAACAAGATCCTTCCAAGGAGTTTTAGCCAATCCCAAGAATTTGCTACAACATGTCTCTCAGTATAGAAAACAACAACAACACACATTTGTTGTCCCAATGAAGACACTGGTTGGATATTGGGCAATTTCATAGTTAATTTCCTCAGTCCATAGTTAATTTCAAATCTCTTCTGAAAACCCACGTTATCCCCCGGACACCACACACTCCTGCCCATTCCCTTCTGTAACTAAGGGCGCAATCCTAACCAGCTTTCCAGCACTGACCTAGCTGTGCCAATGGGGCATGTTTTGCATTCTCCAGTGAAGTAGTCATGGAGGCCTCCTCAAGCTAAGGGAATGTTTGCTTACTTTGGAGCTGCATTGCTCTTATCTGGTGCTGGAAAGTTGGTTAGGATTGCGCCCTAAGCTGGTCTTAGTACATGTACCTGAAACACTTGCAATGCTCACTTTTCCCATTTACTTTCTACCTTCCCACCCTCTCTGTTGGCTTGTTTGTGTCAGTGTCTACAGTTGTAAGTCCTTGATGCAGGAGCCTGTGTTTTCACTCTGTGTAAAGTGCCATGAACACAGATAGCACTATAGAAATAAATCAAACTCTTTGGTGCCTGCTTAAGGTTCAGCTCTTTAGGGCCTCTCCCCCTCCCTCCCTCCCTCCAGACATGAAGTCAAGCAGAGTTCCACTTCTTCATAACACCTTTTCTTATGGACACCTCTGGCTGAAAATACACAACCCAGTTGAGCCACCTATCCACCCCAGAGTGGCAACCAGCCATAGAAGGGGCCTGTGTTGATTCTTCCCAAACTTCAGCTTCACTGGAATGAAACACCAACCTACTCCTGAACCATGATAAGCTTAACTGAATCAGGTACCCAGGTACTGTCTCAGGTAGAGATTGCAAGGTTAAATGGATTGCTTTCAAGGAAGGATTGGCTAGACTAGCATCCAGAGGATGTGTCAGAATCCAAAATAAAAAGGGTTCTGGCTTACTAAGCCAGAGCTCTGCCATTTGGGGATTTCCACATGCTCTTTCAGAAAGCACTGATCTGCTTGTTTTGGAATGCCTACCAATATGCTTATCAAGTATGGAGGGGAGATAGTGGAGACTAGGCAAGGTTGGCATCTGTAGCCACAGCATTTTGATTCTCTGAGGCACAGGAGAGATATTCAGAGAGTCAAGACTTCCGATTACAGCTTCTTGGTACCAGTTTACATGGGCCCAGCAAACGCCCATCAATCTGCCCATTGACCACCCAGAATGGGTGTCCAATAGTAACCCAGAGTTGGACGGTGGAGGGATGCCTAACGGGCTGGGATGGAAGGTAAGGGAGTGTTGCACGCTTAGATTCAGCATTTATCTCTTTCCATCTAGAGAGGCCGACCTTGAGATTAACAGGGGAATCCACTACCTCCATGTCAACAGCTAACTTGGGTAATTTCTGTATTTGTCTATTTGTCAGTTTAGTGTAACTGTTGGTGAACCATTAAGTTTCCCTGACAGATTTCCTTCTGTGCTGTGGTCTATGTTCTGAACAAACTGCTATTTACAATACGCATCTGCGTCTGATTTCCTCTGCGATTCTGCTGCCTGTTGCAGCACAGGAATTGGCCACTCTTGAGCTGGGACAGGGAACCTGCATGGATGGGGACTAGACTCTAACTGGCCCCAAGGCCCATTTTCAAACAGATGCAACTATATCCTTGGGCTAGCCAAAGTCTAGGCATGGCTCTACAGGGGAAATCTCTTTTGTGTATTCCCTGGCAATATGACTACGTAAGTCACGCTACAGGCAGTTTCTTCCCAATATGGCTAACAAGGATAACAACATAGCACTTTGGGACACTCTGAAATGCTTGCAGCCTTGTAAGGTTGTTCAGTACTTTTTCTTGCATATTTGAAGACTTTAGTTACCTTCAAGTCCCAGATCTTGATCTGCGAGTCCATAGTCCCCGTACCAAAAATAAGTCCATCAGGATGGAACTGAGCACAGGTGAGAGCTGCAGGAGACAATGGCATTTGATCAGACAGATGGTGCCTGCAAGATGGTGAAACTCATGCCTGCAAGATGGTAAAACCCTCACTCAGCCTTCTCTCTACCACGAATCACAGATATACTGCAGGCTCACAACTCCCTGAAGCACATCTCCCAAAAGCACCAAGCTTAGATATAAAGTGCATCTTACCACAACCAGAAGTTTCATCTGTGACCTTGGTGAGAACACGGCCAGTCTGGATGTCAGAGAAGGCCCAATACTGAAGGGGAGAAAATACAACATATGCAGTATAGAGTCAAGCAAGTCTTCCGCCCACATTTTTCAGGTGCCTTTTCATGAAGAGTTTCACAGGCAAAACTCAGTGTGGACATGCATCCCTCTGATCCTGATCTCACCTGGTCATCAGAAGAACTCAGCAGGTAATCGCCAGTGGCATGGAGACTGAGACCTGTCACGGCACTCTCATGAGCACGCACCACCTGCACACATGAAGCACTGGGGACTGACCAGATCCGAATAGTGGCATCTGGAGAAGCTGAGAACACCAGTTCCTGGAGAGGAAAGAGAAGACAGTCTGAGGCTTAGACTGAAGCACGTGGTTTTTATTCAGTTTAATTCAGAAGCAGAAAGCATCTGCTCAAAAGCAAACACATCTTGCAGATTCCTGCAATGTATCCATGAGACTTCAACAGAGAGATTGTACAGATGCTTCAGATAAGTGCATGGGCAACTAATCAACGACATCATGATCTCAAAGAAAACATGGAGACCATGGTCCTTACCTGGGATGGGTGGAACACAACACTGGTGACCTTCTTGGTATGACCCTTGAGAGTTGCCAGGATTTGCTCAGAGGTCTTATCGAAGACAACAACATTTTTGTCAGCTCCACCTGCAACACAAGGAACAAGACCACAATAGCTCAGCACTCAGACTCAAGATACCCCAAGGAAAGCTCTTAGAATGTATGTTGATCTCAGCGCTGCAAATAACTTTAAGGAACCAGAACTCTAGAAAAGCAAAACTATATCCCCAAAACTGCCCTTGTAAACGCAGCATGAAACATGGAGACACCCCCCCAAAACACACACACACACACACACACACACACACACACACGCAGGAAAGGACTCCACAGTCCCAACAGAGTATGGAGAGAACCCAATGCCAAAGTCTTAGCATACCTGTGAGAATCTTGTTGGTATCCAAAGGACACAGATCGAGAGCAAGAATGCCAGGGATGCTGGCACTGTGTAGTCCCTGTTCAAAAGCAAAAACTGATATTAACACTTCAGGTCAACTGGAGGGAAGGGCCCTACTGCTTAATCTCATCAGCTGCCAATCAACCCGAGGAGAAGTCCTGAAAAGGACAAGGGTCACCAGGCACTGCAGGAGAGAAGATCACTGATTTTGAAAAGGCATTCTAAGCTGCCTCTGTCCCAGAATCCAAGTTCTCAGGGGAGACTTCGCAGATCATGGCCACTATACTCACCACATGCGAAGCCACCTGCCGGTACTTGCTGAGTTCTTCTGGCTTCACCAGCTCCTCCGGCACAGTCTTCCCTCTCTGCCAAAGCAAACACAAAGCTCTCACCCACCTGAAACAGGGGCATCCCCACCACACCAGCGCAGGGAGCTGCACCTTTTCAGTTCTCACATAAACACAGCTGCTGTATGCACCCCAGAACTACGAGATGCCTCTCCCTCTGGAGGGAAAACTTGATACAGAGACACTCACCTTTTTACGCTCCGTAGTCAGCACCGTGGCTTTGTCTTGAAGCTGCAACACAGAACAGCATTAGGAAAAGCCGGATTCAAGCAAGGCAGGAAAGATTACTGAGGGCAACATCAGACATTGCTGCAGTAATGCAGAAGGGCACAACGGCCTGGAAACGGCACACATGCCCCTACAGCTGAACACGTTCTGAAGCTTGCACAGAAGCTACCATAAACTATATTTAGGGCAAGGAATGGATGGCAAGTCCTGAGCCAAGGCTATTTCCTACCTTCTGGATGATCTCTGGGGTCATTCCGGCCAGCTCTCCTAGATCCATTGGTTCACCAGCACCCTGAAAGAAGAGAAGCTTGTGGGTCTCAAGAAGACACAACGGGAAGAGGAGAGTCACAGACCGCCAGGCTGTCAAGTGGTACTTACCACAGCATTGGGCTGTGCAGAAGGTACGGCCTGGGGAACGATGAGGCCAGCCTGGGGTTTCAGAGTTGCCAAGGCTGAGAAGAGAGAGAGATTTTTGAACAGTTCCAATATGAGTGCAGAAGACTTTTAAACCCGAAAACCTGGACACCACCCAAGGCAGGGGCATTTTCTGATCTTCTGGGCTTTTTACCTTCTCTTGCAGCAGTGACCTCCTTGGTGAGACGAGCAATGACACGACAGGCAGCATCATGCTGGTACAGCGCATGAGACAATTCCTGGCGCGTGGTCTGCAGCTGCTGGCGTAGCGTGAAACTGTGCAGCATGACAGCATCCTGAAGGATGTAGATGGAAACAATACTGGATTGATGGCACAGTGGAAGGTAGAAAAAATAAGGGTTGGAACCTCAAGAGGTGGTTCTGTATAGCCCTGGGCAGAAGCCTCCTCTGTGCTTGGTCTCTAAGGCCATCTACGAGCAGTTTAGAAGATTGCTTGATTTAACCAATGTGAAAACCAGTCACCGACTCCAGAAGTGCAGGGCTTCTTAAAATACACCTTCAGGAGGCTGTAGTGGAAAATGCGGAAGATCACCCCAAGGAGGCAGTGGATGGTGCCCGCAGTGACCCTTGGTTAAAGTAATGCAGGATTAACACCAGGGAGGTAGCAGAGGCTGGGCTGCTCAGCTGCAGCCACTTAGGAGCTTGTAGCAGGGATATAAGGAGCACCTGGAGGAAGGAGAAGCTGTGGGTTGTAGTTGTGGAGAGAGTGGTGGGTTTGCTGACATAGCGGACTGACTTGGCTAACTGACCAACGGACTGGCTTACTGGACAAGGGACTGGTGTGGTGAACAGATACATGGACTGACTTACTGGCTTGACTGATTGACAAAAGGACTATTGGACTAAGGACTGGTGATTATTGAAGGACACCCGCTCTAAAGTTCCAGGAGGAGACCTGTGGCCCACAGGCAAGCCATTGGGTGGGGCGAGCTCTCTGTTGGTGCTGGGGTCTGGTAGCTTGTAGGTATTGCCAGGACTGTCTGTATCTGGGTGACTAAGTAGCCTAAGCGGGCACAGCATTTGGGAGGAAAGTTTGGAGTAGGGGCTTTGGCAAGACAGATGCCTTTGAGGTTCTCTCACCGTTTCTGCACTGGTACCTTCTCACTTCCTTTCCACAATGACAGCTAGGCCATACTTTCTCTAAGGCTGTGGTAGATCCTTCGAGGCGCAGCCATAACGCTGAACTCCTCTAATGATCCTGAGCAAGCAGCTACTTCTGGCTCAAACGTCCCCCTTCCTGCCCCCACTTTTCAATATGGCAGGTTCTTGTTTCTCATTCAGTCCAAGGATGGGAGCAAGCTCAACACAGAAGCAACCCATGTCCCTTTTGGAAGGGAGGAATATGGTTTCAGCTGCATTGTCTCAGTGAGCACAGAGGAGTTTCTGCCCATTTTTTATATAACACAATCACACACAACTCTTACCCATTCATCCTGAAGTGCCTTCAGAATGGCTGGAATGCTAGTAGCAGAAGGTGGCTTTGGCCGAATTGGGTGAGCAACTGTGAAGAAGAGATGCGAGGAAGCATTACCATCAGGTATGTAACCCATAATATAACCCCTACCATGTCACACATCTACCACCAAACCTTCAAAACCAAACCTCCAAAACCAGTGGCTTACAAGGCATACGTGTCATTCCAGCAGGCTAACAGCAACTCCTGGTGCAGTTCAAGACCTCATTCTGATGCCTTTAAAACTACCTTATCAGATAACTGAATCAGTGAAGCATTAAGAAAGGAGCTAAGCTAATCCAACAGCATCTGGCTGAGCTGTCATTCCCTCTTTCTACCATATGCCAGCCTCACTATTATATATGACAAAGGAGAGTAGCTGGGAGCAGCAGCTAGATCATACTGCATCAAACATGGAAGACATTCATTTGAAATGTGGTTTTGCTACATCGTTTAACAATTATAATGGGCACCCCACAGCAATCTGGTCGCAACACTGTTGAGAGAGCATTCTTGTTAGGTAGCTGTCTCTCATTGTGTTTCAAATACAATGTGCTACTATCAGCCAGCAATTAGGTTTCAGGAATTCTACCCTGGTGCCTAAGAGACTACAACAATCACTGCTAGAGACTCCACAACCAAAGTCTCCAATACATGGGAAATTAGAGCCACTGGCTCTTCTGGCCTTCCTCACCTTTGATATCTATGAGCTGCTCCTCAGACAACGGCTGGTTGTTCACCGGGTCAGTCCCATTCTCGGCAATGTACTTTTCAATTAGTCTTCGCTCATAGACATGGTTTGAGACTGGAGAGACACAGGGGTGCTCAGGCACCTCATTAGAAACTGGGGGGAAAAAAGGAGGCAGGGATGAGAATTGGCTCAGGAAATGGAAAACCTCCATGTAGGTCATAGCAGTTTGGAAAGTGAGAAGGGTTCAGAAATGCTGGAGAGAGAAAAAAACACCTCAAATAACTAGAAACCAGAGTACACCAGATGGGAAGCACATCATTCTCCTCTTAATTATCTCTATGCATTGTGGAAACTCTGAACTACAAAACTTGCCTAGCTGCAAAATTATTGCACTGAGTATCCTGAGCGCCACAGGGTGTTTGGACAGACACAGCTCTCACCAGTTTATTCATATGCAACGTATTGTTCTCTGGCCAAGCTGCAATGCATTCAAACTGCACCACTTTTCAAGCAATTTGAAATGGGCTCTGGCAGTACCCTGTCACTGAGAAAAACACACTCTTAAAGCTGCAGCATGAAAAAGTTTTCAACTATATTGAAAGATGCCCTTAAGAACTTTCGGGACCTTACAAAAAAAAAAGCTACATAAATATACAGTACTATGCCAAACATACATCAATCTATAATGGACAAAGTTGGGTTTCAACTCTTTTACCAACCCATTAATTTTTGTTATGGTAGCATGTACCATGGTACATGTAGAATCCACCAAGAATTCCACATATGGTACATATGTTAGCATGTAGAATCCACCAAGTAGTCGCCTGATGCAACAGCTCACATCTGTTTTTATCTATACTGTAACATGATCACATTGCACATTTCTTTCCCCAAGGCTATGAAACATACTGAGACACTATCACTAGATAGAGAAGTATTCCTACACATTATGGGGGAGAACATGATAGAAGACACAATGTTGAAAAGATTCTGCATATCAAGTGCAACACACAGATCTGCCCTCAGAGGAGGTGACTGTTTGGTGTTGCACTGTGTTCCAAGGAAGGAAGACTTAGGCTCCAGGCTCCTTTGAAACTTATCAATAGTTTTTCATCACAGCAGACAAGCTACCCCCTTAAAGGATAGCTTGTGATGGACAAGACATAGCCACAAAGGATTATTATATGTATTTCAGAGAGCAGTCTCAGATCACATTCAGCAACCACAAGTCCCAGTAGCCCTGGCCAGCGCTCCACCTAAACTGACTAAACACCTTAGAACATGCCCTACGTAGGATCCAGCAGACAAGTCAATGTAGATAGGGTTCCCCAAAGGAAGGAAGTTTAAGAACCACTGGCTTCATAGCACCTTAAAGGTAGAAAGGGAACAAAGACTTTTAAACAGTGCAAATAAGTATGTAATCTGTGCATGCAGCAGGCATATGTCTGCAAAAGCATCTATTATATAAAGTATGTTTGCCAAGAACCAGGATTAATCCTTTCTCCTCAACAAGCTCCCCTGTCTGGGGCAAACACATAACATTTGCAGCAGCCTTCACTCATGTGCCAGAGATTTATAGAAAACCCGTCATCTTGTTAAATACATTTTAGCCAATTTAATTAAATGGGATTAGATCAATTAGATTAATTCCATTTGCATTTGAAGAAAAAAGCACACTGTTTTTAGATAGTGTTGCCTGCAATATTTGTAGCCACTAGATATCCCCACGTGTGCAAGAGATAAAAGGTCTTCTCAGAATAATTCCACATTATCTGCAGTCTCTGTAAATACTTCTATTTTAAAAAAAGAATTTTCTCCACCATTAATTAGAGTCCCCTTTTCAAATCGACCAAAAGGTTTTTAAGTTGATTGATCCACTGACCAGAGTCCTAGTTTAGACAATGGAAAGGCATGTATGATAAAAATAACCAGCTCCCATAAACTGATCTGTAAGACACAATATTTCAGAACCACTGCAGATTATTCGGGACAAATCTTCAGAGCCCAATGCAACACTGAACAAAAATGTTCCAATCGGACTTACTTCTAAGTATGTATGTTAGGATTGCAGCCCAAAATTAATATTCTTTATGGTGGTTACCCATTAATATATCATGGTTCCTTTCATGTGCCCACAGAGAGAAATTTCTTTCCCCATGCTAATGAATCCAGAATAAAAGGGTACACGCTCTTCTTCGTACCCCAACTTGCTAATGTGAAAACTCTAAGGAGTTCTTAAATAAATGACTCTCAAGGCAAATTTTACTACCAATTCCATTGTCAAGTGTCTGCAATTTCATTTCCAGTGTTATTTAGACCAGCAGTTCCCAGAGCCCTCCTGACGTTGGGACTGCTGTATGTCTTTGCGGGGGTGGGGCTTGGGGCTCGGAAGGGTGTCCCACCTCCGCCTCTGCGATCACAGCGCTGCAGGCACCCAGTGCGCTTTTAACATACCTGGTGGGTCAGGGGTCCTTCTGGAGGGTTGGGGAGGGCAGCAGCCACCTGCGTGGGTCTGCCTGAAGAGAAAAAAAGCCTTGTCTTGAGCGCAAACATGCACTTCTGGTTTGCGTGTGAAATCCAGAAGTGCCCGTTTGCACTCAAAACAGGGCTCTTTTTCCCTTCAGGGAGAAAAGGGGGGGCTGTGGGCCTCCCCAACCCTTCAGAAGCCCCCCCCCCAACCCACCAGGTACATAAAAAAAAAGAACTGGGCACCCGTGGTGCCACTATCACAGCACCCCCATCAGGACACCCAAAATTGGACCACGCCCCTGAAGGGGGAATGGCCCAGTTTTGCTTCCCCATGATGGGTCACGACCCACAGATTGGGAAGCACTGATTTACACCACAAAATAGATTCCCCTCCTTAGCCAGAATATGACCAACTCTCAGCCAAGTCAATGCTGAACAACGGAGGTACCTGTTTGTATGCACATGCACACACCCCTGAAAACAAAGCACTAGAAGCAGAGGCCATTCTGCAAACTTCACTACTATAGAATGATTGATTGCTTTGTATATTTTACGTGGCATACTTTTGCAGTGCAATACTGCAATTAGTCTTCTACACAACATTAGTATAGTAAAAACTTGTGGATTGGGTGGAATACGATTTAGAAAGCCTGCACTCTTAAGAGGCATGTCATGCATATAAATCACAACCACAAGCTATTCTTAAGGCCCTAAGATAGGTCTATGACACTGAATATTTACACAATTATAGGCGTGTTCAAATTAAACTGCCCACAGGCCACTTTTGGAGAACTATTACATCTTCCTACCTCAACAATCTGTTTTCTGGATGCACTTACGCAGAGCTGAAAATTTAGGTACAAACCAAAACACCTGCACTTTCCCCCCCTTTCTGTCTTATACTTATTTATTATTATTTATTATTTATTAAAGTTATACCCCGCCTTTCTGCCCGAAGGCACCCAAGGAGGCATTACAAAGTTAAAAACACAATAAAATAATTACATAATTAAAAGACAATAATTAAAAACAATATTAAAAAGATAAAATGTAAAACAACCAATCCCATGGATCATAAAATATACAAAAGTATAAAAAGGATGCAGAAAACCAGCCAGCCTGTCAGCAACTAAAAGCCTGTTGAAACAAAAAGGTCTTCATCCCCCGCCGAAATACCACCAAAGAGGGAGCAGTTCTTAACTCTAAGGGGAGGGTATTCCAAAGTTGGGGTGCCACCACCGAGAAGGCTCTCCTACTGGCTGCCACCCCTCACCTCTCCTGGTGGCGACACAGTCAAAAGAGCCCCCCCCAGATGACCTCAGAGTACGGGCAGGATTATATGGGAGGAGGCGGTCCCTCAGATACCCCGGGCCCGAGCCGTAAAGGGCTTTAAAGGTCAAAACCAGCACTTTGAATTTGGCCCGGAACAGAACTAGCAGCCAGTGTAGTCGCCGAAGCAACGGCTCGACAGAGTCAAACCGATGTGCCCCAGCAACCACCTGAGCAGCCGCGTTCTGCATAACAATGCAGCTTAGTAAGGTTTTGTTCCTTCTGCAGAAGTAGACAGAAATGATCACTAGGTACTCAGGATGCATGTAATCCACATTCCAAAAAGATATGCTACTAAGAAAACAAAAGATGCATCTCGTCGCTTTCATGCAGAGCACACAAACTAGGAAACTGCAGTGCTGTTTCACTCAGCTGATAGAACTGCAAAGCTTCCGACAGACCAGGGCTCCAAAATCTAGAATGAACACTGAATCTAGAGTCATTAAAACACAAGTGATACTTCATCAGGAAGCATCACAGGTGACTACTTCAAGACAGTAGTCCTGCCTTGAACACTTCTGGCAGTGCAATCAAAAACCCCTCCCTGGGTCGGCACAAGTCCCTTGTGCCGTAAAGCCCATCTGTGCCATTTTGGAGGAAGATCAGCCAGCGCACAGACATGCGCTGGCCTCCATGTTCCACCTCCCAGGCCCGGTGGTCTGTAAGTAAGGTGAGTCTTGCAAGGCTGGCACAGGGACTCTGAGAGTGTGTCAGGAGACGGAACATGGCACACCTGTGGGCAGCCTGGTCTAGGGAGTGAGGTCCACCACACCTGGCCCAGGTGGCCCCAATTTAAGAACATAAAAACATAAGAAGAGCCCTGCTGGATCAGGCCAAAGGCCCATCTAGTCCAGCCTCCTGTATCTCACAGCGGCCCACCAGGTGCCCCAGGGAGGCATGAGACAACAAAATGCTTGCATCCTGTTGCCACTCCCTTGCACCCGGTACCAGTAGCCCACCACCTTTGCAAGGAGGTTGCACAATCCATCATTGCCCATAGCCCACGATGGACCTTTCCTCCAGAAATCCGTCCAATCCCCTCTTAAAGGCATCAAGACCAGATGCCATCACCACCTCCTGTGGCAAAGAGTTCCACAGATTAACTACCCGCTGAGTAAAAAAGTACTTCCTTTTATCTGTTTTAACTCTCCCAACCCTCAGTTTTAGCGGATGTCCCCTGGTTCTGGTGTTTTGAGAGAGGGAAAAGAACATCCCTTTATCGACTCTATCCCTTCCATGCATGATTTTGTATGTCTCAGTCATGTCCCCCCTCAGGCGCCTTTTTTCTAGGCTGAAGAGCCCCAAACGCTGCAGTCTTTCTTCATAAGGGAGGTGCCCCAGCCCCGTAATCATTTTTGTCGCCCTCTTCTGCACCTTTTCCAGCTCCACTATGTCCTTTTTGAGATGCGGCGACCAGAACTGGACACAATATTCCAGGTGCGGCCTTACCATCGATTTGTACAATGGCATGATAATATTGGCTGTTTTATTCTCAACCCCTTTTTTAATTACCCCAAGCATGGAATTGGCCTTCTTAATTGCTGCCGCACACTGGGTCGACACCTTCATTGAATTGTCCACCAGCACCCCAAGATCTCTCTCCTGAGCTGTCACAGACAGCTCAGAACCCATTAGCCTATAGGTGAAGTTTTGGTTTTTTGCCCCAATGTGCATCACTTTACATTTGTCTATGTTGAAACGCATCTGCCATTTGGCTGCCCATTCCCCCAACTTGGAGAGATCCTTCTGGAGCTCTTCACAATCCTTTCTGGTTTTCACCACCCGGAAAAGTTTTGTGTCATCCGCAAACTTGGCCACCTCGCTGCTTATCCCTGTCTCCAGGTCATTTATGAATAAGTTAAAAAGCACCGGCCCCAAGACAGATCCCTGGGGCACTCCGTTTTTCACCTCTCTCCACTGTGAAAATTGCCCATTGACCCCCACTCTCTGCTTCCTGGCCCTCAACCAATTCAGGACCTGCCCTCTTATTCCCTGACTGTGAAGTTTCTTCAGCAGCCTTTGGTGGGGGGCTGTGTCAAACGCCTTCTGAAAATCCAGGTATATGATATCCAATTTGGCAGCTCGGAGCTGTGCCACCAATTCATCTGGGCCGCTGTGCACTACCTGGGGGAAGGAGAATATTTTCCACTTTTCCAGGGTAGCTTGGCAGCACATCCAAGCCCTGGACTCAATATGGGGCAGGTGTTTCAGCCTGGATTTTGGACTGCCCTCTGAAAGAGTTATATTTCAAGGGGCAAGATCATAAGGAGTTGCATTTTCACTCCAAAAATAATTCCAATATGCTTCTCCCATTATAGATATAGGGCAGTGGTTCCCAAATGTTTTAGACTAGCAGCTTCCTCGACCTACTGGACCACTGGCCACAGCTCCCCCTTAGGGCTGCAATCCTATACATTGCATAGTGTGATGGGTTTTCACAAGGATTCCACAGCTCCCCTGGCTGGGTTTTATCCAGTGCCACAGGGTATACTATTGAGTTTATATGGTAGTTTGACTTGGGATGGTAAATCTGAAAGAGGAAAAAATGCCTTTATTTTAGTGTTTTGTCTTAAGCAAACATATAAGCTAGTGCCACACACAGTTGATGAATTT
Organism: Lerista edwardsae; assembly: GCA_029204185.1. Taxonomy (NCBI): domain Eukaryota; kingdom Metazoa; phylum Chordata; class Lepidosauria; order Squamata; family Scincidae; genus Lerista; species Lerista edwardsae. The sequence continues at coordinate 1,464,952 of JAJKFI010000134.1, read as the reverse complement.
GAACCTAGTAATAAGCAACACACTCACTCAGCAGCTTTGAGAAAATCATCCACTCTCAATTCTACATTACAAAAACAGGATCAGCTGTAGAATTGCCCTGAAGATGTCATCAAACATTGCCAAGTATCACAAAAATATTGCTTCAGTAATAACTTAAAAATTGGCAATAAAAATCAACAAGCATAGTTTAGAAATGAAACAAATAGGAAATTTTCTGAATCTCTGTCCAAGGTATCAACTTTTGACAAGAAATTGCAAAGTAGGTAAAGAATACCTTGTTTTCAAGTAAAGGTTGGATTAGATAACTTTCATGGGTTATCTCAACTCTGGATCTACACATTAAGGTGAAGCATCACTTTTTGTTTCTAAAGGTGCACAAGCACCACCAAGCTGGGTATAAACAAAATATTTCAGCACCAGCCTAGCAATGTTTGGACCTTGAGACTATAGCTAAGATATAAGGATGTTCAGTTCCAGGATGACCCAACCACCTGAACTTTCCTTACATCCATGAGGTGTGATCCTCTGCATACACATGCACAGTTATTTGCACACGCCCGTGAACACAGCAATGTAACGCTGCAAACAGGATGAACCCAGAGCCCTGGTCTGATCTTTCTCTCCTCCCCAGGATTTCAATAGCTAATGGACACGAGGCGAGCACCCGCACTCTTGATAGGATTGACCCCTCATCTATCCAACCATCAATTCCTACTGATGAAGGGGGGGGGGGGGAGAGGACGCGGCAAAGGAGAGACCGGATCACTCACTGGAGCAGATGAGGGACATGGCGAGCGCCTCCTCGGTTCAGCTTTACGGCTACTTCCGGGCCACAGAAAGGAAGGACCGGATTCTGCTTCCGGGAGCTCGGTCCCGCCGGGTCCCGCGTCTTTTAACTCTGAACCGCCAGGCCTAGCACGCGCGGGACACTCCAGCGCGGGCCGGAAACGGAAGTCTTCACTCACCGTGGAAAGTATCGCCGCAAGGGCCACTCAAGAAGGTTAGATAACAGGAGTCGACATGACGTCATTTTCTTGAAGCTTCCGAGTCAACTAATAGGGCTGATGCAGATCATCGCCGCGAAGGAGGATTGCCGCGAATTCACGAATAAAAATCTCCCTGCACGCGTGTAAAAGTTAATTTCAACCTCTTTAAGCATGCCTGCGTGTTCTGCATACGGGTGTGTGAATCGCTGAACGAAAAATGGGATTTAATTTCCACGGAAAAATCCATGTATTCACATTACATCGGTTCAATAAAACTACCGTTAATTGAAACAGTGAGTGCATTATTTTTGAAGCTGTGTAATTCCTTGTTGTTCCTAGCAGTCTTATTCACCATTTTCTGACACCCACTGTTAATGGTCTAGAAGGAAAATATATATATATATTCCCCCCCTCCTTTTCCCCCCCTTCCCGTTTACACTTTTTTTCCCACCTTCCATTTTCTACAGTAATATTTTCGAACTTCTGGACATTAACAGAATTTGTTTTTTTTTGGGGTGTGTGTGAATGTAGAAGTTTTCAAAAATACTCTTAATAGTCTAGAAGTAAAAAAGAATTCCTCTCATATTGACAACTACTTGTGTCATGAAGAGATTTTAATGTAATTTTCCTACTGTAATACTTATGAAATTCTGAACATTAACAGACATTCTTTTTATGGGGCATGGCCGTTTTATTTCTGCTTGTGTAGATTTCAAAAAATAAGTCTGTCAAAACAGTGCAATCCGAGTTTAAATAGACAGCAAGTGGCATTTCGTCCGGTATGTTCAGTAATATAATTATGTGGAATTAAACCTTGTAAGTGCATATTAAATCATAATAAGATTACCAATAATGTTTCTCCACGATCACACGTTTTTATTTTCGTACGTTTTTATTTCAGGAGTAAACTATTCAGTCCTAAACAGTACCAGAAAAGCAATCTGAAATGCTTGGAATAAGGATTGTTTTGAGTCAGCCAACATGGCTGCTAAGCCTGCCCCCAGGCTTCATTTGGCTCGTATTAATTCTACAGGGATGTCCTCTCCCGTCATCTAACGTACTTGGGGCCACTGGCTCAACGTAGATCAGTGACTTCCGGTTCCGGAGGACTGTCTCTGAACTACAACTCCCAGCATTCAGGTAGATAGAGCATTCCCAACAAGCAATGGGGCAGCAGAGGGAAAAAAGCTTCCACCAAGAATGTTAGATTACAGGTGTCGACATGACATTATTATCTTGAAGCCATGAGTCAGACAATATGGCTGACTCAGATCTTTCCCGCCAGGAGGAGGGTTGCCGTGAATTCTCTAATAAAACTCTCCCTGCACGTCTGTAGAAGTTAATATCTACCTCGTTAATAATGCCTGCGTGTTCGGCATACGGGTGTGCGAATCGCTGAACAAAAAATGGGATTTAATTTCCACGGAAAGATTCATGTATTCACATTACATCGGTTCAATAAAACTACAATTCACTGAAATAGTGAGTGCATTAATTTTGAAGCTGTGTAATTTCTTGTTGTTCCTAGCAATCTTATTCACCATTTTCTGACACCCACTGTTAATGGTCTAGAAGGGAAAGAAAAAAAATATTCCCCCCCGTCCCTTTCCCCCCCCCTTCCCGTTTACACTTGTTTTCCTACCTTCCATTTTCTACTGTAATATTTTCGAAATTCTGAACATTAACAGAATTTGTTTTATGGGGGGGGGGGTGAGTGTAGAAGTTTAAAAAAATACTCTTAATAGCCTAGAAGTAAAAAAGAATTACTCTCATATTGACAACTACTTGTGTTATACATTGAGAGATTTTAATGTAATTTTCCTACATATTTATCTAATTTTTGCCCACCCTCCTTTTTTTTCTTTCCTTCCCGTTCACACTTTATTTTTGCTTGTGTAGATTTCAAAAAAGTCTGTCAAAATAGTGCAATCTGAGTTTAAATAGACAGCATTTCGTCCGGTATGTTCAGTAATATAATTATGAAGAATTAAACCTTGTAATTGCATATTAAATCATAATAAGGTTACCAATAATGTTTCTACACACGTTTTTATTTTCGTAAGTTTTTATTTCAGGAGTAAACTATTCAGTCCTAAAAAGTACGAGCAAAGCAATCTGAAATGCTTGGAATAAGGATTGTTTTGAGTCAACTAACATGGCTGCTAAGCCCGCCCCCTGGCTTCAATTCGCTCCTATTAATTCTTAAGGCAGGGCGCCTCCTGTTTCTTATAATACCTCTATGCTTCCACGCTTTATGAACTTTGCGTAGAAATCTCATGCGACGTTCCTTAGAGAACGAGGCTTGAGAACTACAGTTCCCAGCAGTCTCCTGGCAGCGTTCCCGGCCGCTCTAGGACTGCATTTCCCAGAAGAAAGCTGGGCTTGGAGCCGGATTTGAATTTTACCATAGAGAGGGATTAGGGATTTCACGCCTTGGTTGGGCCTCGTACTTCCATTCTTTGAGGAGGCGGACGAGGGAAAGTGGTGTCTGCCCCGTGTGTTCCTAGCGCGCGTGCCAAGCCACAGCCCTGCGCCTCCGGACCTGCAGCGCCAGCCACCCTCTGCCGCCCTTCCGTCCCCCCCCCCCTCCGGTAGGGTCCTTCGTCGGCACTGGCCGTGGGCTCCGGCTCGGGGCTTGGAGCCGCCGCGCTTGTCAGGCTGCCGGGGGGCTTCAGCCGCTCAGCCGGCTCCAAAGGGGCGGGGGGCGCCGTTCGCTCTTCCCATGGCGTGGAAAGCGGCGGTGCGGGAAGGAGGACGCTGCTCTGGGCGGGCAAGCCAAGGAGGTTGGGGCAAGCTAAGCAACCAGGCGAGCCAGACCGCCTCTGTGACGGCAGAGGGGCTGGTTTTGTCGCAGCCCAGCGCCCCTTTCCGGGGGGTAAACGGGGGACTTGCTTCCAACTAGGCATGCGTCGGGTGGGGCTGTTAGAAGCGTCTCCTCCTGTCTCGTGGAACGCCGTCTGCTGACTTCCAGGGTGATGTGGCCAGAAAAAGCCGTAATGGTTGGGAGGAGGCCAGGACTATGGAACTGGCTCCCAGGCTGATGTTTTTTTCCGGCAGTGCGTTTTAAAGGTAGAGCTGCATAACCTGCATTGTGCCTCGCTATCGATGGGGGTGCGTGCTTTTCCATCCCTGTGATAACTGACCAGTTCTGACTAGCCAGTCTGCTATATCTAAATGCCAGTCATGTTTAGTACAGGCTGAATTGTTTTTCCGTGTGCTAATTGAAAGAATGGAGTAATTGATTTAATTCTTCTATCTGACACGGTCTATGTTTTTTGTTGACTGCAATTCATCTTTACCCATAAGTGCTGGCTGTTGCTCCAGCAAGGAGCAATTGTGTATTTTTGTGTGGTTAGCTATAAGCCTGCTGGTCATTTCTTGGTCAAATATGACAGAACATCAGATAAACTTAACTTGCCTTTAAGGTTTTTGCTATTTTATTTTTTCAGAGAAGGTGGGCATGATGACCAAAACTGGAGAGATGATTGGATGGGGCTCTGCCTCATGGGGCTGCCGCCTACCACTGCTACGACCATCCCTGGCCATCCTGTTGTTGCTTGCTGTGGATATCACCTATGGCCAAGCCTACAGGAGTGAGAAAAGGCCTGTGCAATCTGACTTTCTGTCTGAAGTGGCTCAGGGCATACAGGAGACCTTGGAGGCTTTGATTGGACAAGAGAATTTCCAGATATTGAGTAAGGTAAGAAAGAAGTTTCATCTTCATTTGTTTTGTATGCCTACTGGAAAACAATAGCTCAAATGTAGATTGAGATGTACATTCAGGGAAAAAGCACATAATACAGGCCTTGCTAAATCACTCCTGTATTAAGGTGGATATAGCATGATTGAATGATCCTTCGTGACAAAACAAATGAAAGTGTATTATATGTCTGTAGAAGGCTGGCATGTCAGAGCTAAGTCTTCTCCTTGGTGTGCCAGTTTTTTGTATACAGAGATCTTTGTTTGGGCTTAGGTACTTTTTAGTCCATTCTTTCAGTGGCCTCACCCATGAAAACTACTTTACAACAATCATCAATGAAACAGTAGCACCAGTCAGGGTAAAGCATCTATCATGTTAAAACATATTTAAAAGCATGGGAAAATAAGAAAGGTCTTCACCTGATACCAGAAAGAAAGCAGAGCAGGCATAAAGCAAGTATCCTGAGAAAAACATTCCCAAAGGTGGCATGCTGCACTAGAGACCTTCCTGTTGAGAGTTGCTATTCCATTATCAATGGGTAGGGGATCTTCAGAAATGTCATAAGAAGAGCCCCATTGGATCAGGCCAAAGGCCCATCTGCTCCAGCTTCCTGTATCTCACAGTGGCCCACCAGGTGCCTAAGGGAGTTCAGTAGACAACAAGATGCTTGCATCCTGTTGCCACTCCCTTGCACCTGGCATTCTGAAGTAGCCTACTATTAATATAAGGAGGTTGCCCAACCCATCATTGCCTATAGCCCACAATGAACTTTTCCTCCAGAAATCCATCCAGTCCCTTTTAAAGGCATCTAAGCCAGATGCCATCACAACCTCCTGTGGCAAGGATTCCATAGCTTAATTACCCGCTGGGTAAAAAAGTATTTCCTTTTATCTGTTTTAACTCTCCCAACACTCAATTTCAGTGGATGTCCCCTGGTTCTGGTATTGTGAGAAAGGGAAAAGAACATCCCTCTATTGACTCTATCCCTTTCGTGCATAATTTTTTTTTGTCTCAATCATGTCCCCCCTCAGGAGCCTTTTTTCTAGGCTGAAGAGCCCCAAACGCTGCAGTCTTTCTTCATAAGGGAGGTGCCCCAGCCCCATAATCATTATGGTCGCTCTCTTCTGCACCTTTTCCAGCTCCACTATGTCCTTTTTGAGATGTGGTGACCAGAACTGTATGCAACACTCTAGATGTGGCCTTACCATTTATTTGTACAGTGGTATAATAATGTCTCTAAGGATGTCGGTACCCAGGCAGGTTTGTGTGGAAGAAGACAGTTCTAACCAGCTTGGGACCAAAGCCCAAAACCCTAATCTACATTTTGAATTGGTATGACCCAAAGAGAGCTGTACCATGATCTACCATCAATGTGTAGATCAGCCGTAATGTAACACTGAATTTTCCTGTGTCTTCCTCTGGAGATAAAAAGGGATCTAGCATCTGAAATCTTGTGTAGTTGTCTACCCTGCTTTGAATCAGAAGAAGATGCCCCTTGTTCTGGAAGCTACTATTTAGTTAGCCATTATGGACAGCAAGTGCTTTCTGCTGTGCAGAAGACAAGGACCTTTTAAAGATTACATTATTGGGATTATTCTATTCTTTATCATTCATGGTGTATTTCAAACCTAGAGGTTAGTATATTTTAGACAGTGTGAAACATTTCTCATGTCTTTATAAAGAAGGGTACTTCCCTGATGAAAATACCCTGATCAGAAGCAGCATCCTTAGCTGTTCCAGCCTTCTTCCCTTGGTATCTATCCACAGGCCTCACATACTCCCAGCCAGAAACCTCTCTGTTCACGGGTACTGTGTGTGTTGTATTAAGCTGTTGGAGAAGAAGGTAAAAGTTTTGTGGTTTCCATTTGGTCTTCTACAGGACTGCACGATATATCGTTTTGTAGTTAATCTCACAGATAAACATACTGATCCTTGTTTTTTTAATGATCACAAATTTAATCTCCAATTTGTTAAAAAGGAAATAGAAACGTGTAATGAACTGGAGATTTTTCTGGCCGGTACACTGTGGGGTTTGAAGAGCACCTCCTTTCAGTAGAGTCAGCAGCTGAGAGAGCTACAATCTGTTTTCATCTGTTCTGACTGCTATATGGCATGTCCCCTTGTAATCTCCAAGATAGTCATGGGCGTTCAGTGACAATCTCCCATGTGTGTTTACTCTTGTTACAGAATCTCTCTTCCCTAGTCTGGATAGTGTCCTCGGGGATCTCTTCAGGTCTGTTTGTTGTGGCTCGGATTACAGGCCAGTTCCTGACTTCCTTTGGGATGAATGGTAAGCAGGCATGAGCAGGAGAAGAGCAGAGCAAACCTGTGACCTGATCAAACTCTTCTATTTACTCTTGTGTCCCTTGTGTAGATGGCAGTCCTGTGGTTCTGTATGTATTGGGGAATGGCTTGGAGTTGGGATCAGCATGTACTAGTCTGCTTAGACTCACGACTCATTTTATTCTTTGTTTAGAATGGGTTAGCATGGCTATGGCTGGTTGTACTTGCCCAAGGAAAATGTGGGTTTATGTTTCCCAAACAGTACTCTCTGTTTTATAGCAAACTGGTTTTGAATCTGAGGTAGCTTTCAGAACACAGTTTGTGAACAGGGCAGGGAATGAGTGGATTCTGCTGTCTTTAATTCTTAAAAATGAAAAATCTCTGAAGTCATATTTTAGATATCATATTTTTAGATATCATAGGACCTGCCTATGTGTATACAAGTGGCTTTGGAGGGAAATGAACTAAAGATTTAAACATGTTTTGATTATTTTTTTGGAGCCTGACCCTGGGCTCTGCCTTCCTGCTCAATCTCATCCTTTTCTCTTTTTCATTTTGTTATTTGAAGGGAAATACAACTAAACCCCAAATCTGCCTGCCTTATGCAACATGATGAAATCTCTATCACTATGGCAGCCTAGATTTGTTTAGGTCTGACTTAGATTATAGTCTTGGGGCATGGGTTTTTTTGTTTTTACAGTTAAATGAAAACAAATCTTAGTGTACCTCTAAAAACCCAAAACTTGGTTACGACAGACTGGAGTTTAAAAACCCATCTATCTTACAAGCAAACTTATTGGAGAGCTGGGATCGGTGTGTTCTCCTTTTGAATGTAGAAAATAGAAATTTGCAATTGCATAATGCATAAAATGGCCATTAATTTCTCTGAGACTGAGAGTTCTTGTGCTGTGCACCATTTAGAAAAGGTGCTTTGCAGTCACCTGATACTATAGTGAAGATACTGCTTTGTTTTTATCTTTTTTTTTCTTGAAACAAAGATGTGCAGTCCTGTTCTGTTTTTGATAGTAGCAGCTGTCTGTCCTGATCCAATGTAAGAGGGATGCTTCATTGCAGCACTTCGTGATGCTGCCTCACAACCTGCCATCGTGACGAGGTAGTGTAGCTCTGCACCAAGCTGAGTGCCTAATTACAGTGCTTTTCTACTTTCTGTTACAGGGGACCATGCAACACAATTCCTGAAGCTGAGCCCCAATCAGGTGCAGACACTGCTGCTCTGGGGTCTGGCGGCTTTGATTGGCTACTGGGTGCTGTCACTGCTGCTGAGTCTGGTCCTCGCCGTCTTGAGCCGCATCATGTGGGGCCTCAACGTGGTCCTCTTTGCGGCCTGTTTCTTCTTTATTGTGTCTGCGGTTCCTGATCGCTCCTCACAGGCTTTGCTTCTGTTGGCCCTACTCACTTTTCATGCCTTACTGCGCCGGCTGAGCGGGTCCCGCCACTCTGGGGCACACCTGGAAGCCAAAGTGCGCAGCTTGGAGCGCCAAGTGGACGAGCTGCTGCGCAAGCAGAGGCGGTCTCCCAAGCACCTGGATGCAGAATGACACCAAGGGGAAAACCTGTAATGTCAGCACGCCTTGTTACGAAGCAGCCGCTTTCTTCCCTTCACTTTGTACTCAATGACTCCTTTCTAGATGCTCTCAGGTATCCCTTCACCCAATTATGCAGAAGCATGTAGATCCCAAAGGATCTTCTGTATAGGGGAACGAATGCAATAATATAACTTCAGTGTTAGTCATACAAGAGCGCGTTCTGTTTCTCTCTCTATGCTTCTCTTTCTTCCTCTTTCTCCCCCGCCCCCTGGTGCTTTTTTTCTTACATGGCTCATGGCAGACCATTTTGTTCCTTTGACGATAAAGGTCCTGATGTCGGGAGTTTCTATTGCTGATAATTCTCTGTATTGTCTACAGTGCTACATGTCTGGGCAAGGAGTGTTCTGTTGCACAGTATGCTATGATGATACCAGGCCCAGATGTTGCACCAGCATGTAAATCTGTGTATCTGACAGTAAAGCCCACTGTGCCAAGTGCCTTTAGGAAAGCTAATGATTACTGTGTTTGTGGTGGCAATGGAGGAAACCAGAAATGTATAGGTATGGGGGTGTTTACAAAACTCTTGAAACTCCCAGCGTCTTACAAGCCAAATCCAAAGCTGTCATCTGAATCTGGGGCTTTGCCATTTTCTAACATACGTTTGTTTTGTGTGAGGGAATTTGACAGTACCATGGTAGGTGGTGTTCATATGCCTGTTCTGGGTGAAACAAGCCATAGACCAGAGACAAAGTGAATGTACACAGCACTTCCCTCCAGACAGAATTTGCTATGGTACCACTTCCAAGTGGAATAGCAAGCCCACCTTTTGGAGACAATGCCTTTTCTGGGAACGGGGGGCATAATAGATTTCTGTGGCATGCTAGCCACATACTAGTTGCCAATATATTTTTTAAATCACCAGTTTTAAACAAATGGACTATTTTGTTACACACTTCCAAATAAAGCCAATGTGACCGAGTTTGTGTTGAATGTGTCTGTATTTCAGCTCTTCCATTTTGAAAATGGTGATGTGCAGTAGGTAAGTTAGATGTGGGAGCTCATGGGTTGTTACACCAGTCCAAGTCTCTTTTAACACAAATTCTTAAACCATAGGAGTAGGAAGTGTATGAGTTGACTTGGTGACTAAGCTGCATATTTAATAGCTGGATCTGTGGTGTGTGCACACATACCCTTTGCAACCTGATCATCTGCGTGTTTATTAAGTTCAGTGCTGCCTTTCAAATAGCTGTAGGATTGCAACCATATTCTAACTATAGGCAGTGTGACAAAAGTTGGTTTGAAAGGTAAGTTGAATATCACTGGACTGCATCTCGGCACATGGCAAAGGAACCTCATAAGCAAATTACTAAGTTGGTGTATTACTGTTCCATGGTTGGCTGACTCTTTATAGGCATTACAGTAGAAGAGGCAAGTATCTGAACTTGAATGTGATAAAATAATTATCACATTCGTGGCAAAACTAATATTTTGGCATGACCCTCTAGCCTCCATTTCAGTGTTTGGGGAGGCACTTTAAGTGGTCTTGGGGGGGAGTCATTGGCCCATTGGGGGGGTGCATGCCCACTCCTGATCAGTCAAAGATGCCTAACAAAACAAATTTCCTGACCCATTCATATATTGCTTGGCTGTAGACAGTCGTTTGAAATGCTGAAACACACTTTTAAAAAATGCTTTATTGGCATTTATCCTGATCCAAAATAGCTGTGAATCCCTGATGAAGCCCAGCACTGGTGGCCTGAGAAGCACTGCCAGGCTGAACCAAGTAGGGGCAGGTGCAAGGCCAGTGAGTAGCCACCAATGTGGATGGGGGGGTGTGTGTGCCTCCTGCCAGCCATGAGGAATGTGCAACAGGCACTGCTGGTAACTATGGAAACATGGGCAACGAACACAAGGACATCACAGAACCCCTACAAGCATTACTCCTCCTTTAGTACTTACAACAGCTTTGTGAAGTAGGTGAGGCTGAGAGAAAGTGACTGGCCCAAGATCACCCAGGAAGCTTCATGGTTGAGTGGGGAATTGAACCTGGATCTTCCCGGTGTATCCAACTTCCAAAGCATTACACCACCCTGGTCTGTGGTTAAATAACACAATAGTGGAGCTGTATGTGATAATCCAGAAGGAGGTCTCCCCCCCCCCAATTTACCTGTATGGGGTCATTGTCCTTCCCCTGTTTGGGGGAAGTAGAAATTGAGTGTTCCTGGGCCAGAATTACCTGCATTAAGAATTATGAGAAGTGGTAGCAAACTATTTCGCCATACATGTTGAGAGGGGTCACAGATGGTACCCAAAGGGAGCATTTGGGACAAAGTGGCCTTTCCCTATGGTTTCCATCACCAAGGTTCCCTTTTGGGAGACCAGGGAGGTATAGCTCCATGCTTCAGGTTTTCCCATCTGAGCTGTAGTCTCCTTCTCCAGGACTCATTTACAGTCAACCCTCTTCATCTGCAACCTCGCTTATCTGTAAGGGGCAGAATTGCTACTTTCCTATTCATCTGTGCCTGTCCTCATTATCCACTATGCAGAGACCTTCCAAAGGCTGCAGGGACCTATAACTATTATAAGACCCCACTCAAATGCAAGCCTGCTCTCCTGTGTATGTTGAAGCGTGCCTGTCATTTGGATCCTAATGACCACATCAGACTACAGGGGCTGTATTTCTAAGCCCTTGTACATGGAGGCGAAGTGCCACTGAAAGTTTAGGACTAGGGTCCTAGTCCTAGTGCCCCCAGACTGACTGTCACGTAACAGAGGGATGGTGGCCAGCTGTGGGGAATGGGCTACTGTGCTCCATTGTATCTGGTTACCCTGCCAGTAATCGGGATGAATATGGGGTTGTTCAGGACCCTAAAGCTACACCTATCCATGCAGTTTCATAACTAGAAATGTCTGTGTCTGTTTAAATATGATTTATTAAAATACAGTATTTTGCTTGTGCCTATCCACTCATTACCAAGAAGCCTGAGGTTGCTAAAACTGAAATGCAAACGCAATGGTAGTGTCAGTGAAAGCAGCAAAAATAGACCAAACGACAAAGTAGATAATGCACAGCAGGAACGTTCACAAGGAAACAGTCTCTTAAGAAGTTAAAAGAAGAAAAAGCTTTGGCTGTCCAATTTCTTGCTGTCCTGCTGCAGTTCCACTTGTGGGATACCAATAGCTCTGGGCGCACTGAGCTTTCATGTCTTCTTCTGCAACACAGGAGAGCCTGGCTTTGTTCCTAGTCTAGATGAAAGAAAAAAGAGCTTGACTTGAGGGAACAGGGAAATGTAATTGGTAGCATCTGCCATTCTGTGGGGGTCCAGGTAGAAAAACACTGCAGAATGAGCCTCTTCCACATTGGCTCAGTGCAACAGTACAGTTGGGAAGGACATCAGTCAGTAAACCTCCTGGCCTCGAAAGCCAGCTCTTTCCTCTTGGTGCTGCAAGGATCTAGGATTAGTCCTGGCACTTCACAGCCCCTGCCGGGTCAGCTAAAGAGGCTAAGAGTTTTAAACATTTTCATTTCTCATGCCAGCCCTGCTCATGGCTAAGTAAGCACTTTTTATCCCTGCCTGCGTGCATGTTAGAAACATAATTGGGACTTACAGCCTGGTCTGACTGGAAGGTCTGTTTTCGCCACCGCTTGCAAGGCAAACAATGCTGGACATTGTGGCAACATCCCTCTGCTTTTGAAATGGGACAAGCCAGATCTGTCCCAACCTCATGTTGAAATCCTACTGGAACCCGCTTATGCAGCAAATGGCTCTGGGATTGCTTGTGAGAGTTACAAGGCCCTTTCCTGGCTAATCTGTCTGCCAAACTCAAAACAGGAATAATCTCAGCAAGGGAGAACAGAGAATGCTTCACCCTGGTATGCAGAATGGCTACGAGCTCTACCACGCCCAGCCTGCTCAGCTATTGGCCCAAGCCCTCTTGCCTCTCTGGCCCTCTGCAAGTGACTTGTAGAGCTATAAAGATTGCAAAGTGATACTGAACTCCACCACCCAGCGCCTAGCTTTCCCCTGCTCCGTTAGCCTTTGTGGGACTGAATCTGTCTCCCAGCAAGGTAGCCAGTTGCTGGCTATCCCAGGGATATCATTTCAGGAGAGGGAGGGAAGGCAAGATTCACAGAAAGCATCAAAAGACTGCTCTTGCAGCTCTTCAAGATGGTACATTACAAAACAGCAGTTTTGTTTGGTGAGCATTTATAGTGGTGATTTTTTTCTAGGGCTGTCCTGGTGCGACCCTCTAGGGCTGCAATCCTATACACACTAGCCTAGGAATAGGTGCCACTGAACTACATGGGGCTTACTTCTGCATAGACGTGCATAGCGTTGCACTGTAAGAGCTGTTGCAAGTGGCATCAGGACAGGATCCTCACCCTTCTTAAGCAAAAAGTTTGATGTGTGCATCCCTAGTGGGACTCGGGATTGAGGCCACAGCTCAGTGTCATTCAAGAGGCGGCCATCCCTTTAGAAAGAATAGGAAAGAATTGTAACCAGGGGGCGGGCTTAGCAGCCATGTTAGTTGACTCAAAACAATCAGTATTCCAAGCATTTCAGATTGGTTTTCTGGTACTGTTTGCGACTGAATCGTTTACTCCTGAAGTAAAAACTCACGAAAATAACAACATGTGATCGTGGAGAAACATCATTGGTAACCTAATTATGAGTTAATATGTAATTCCAAGGTTTAATTCAGCGTAATTATGTTACTGAACATACCGGACGAAATGCCACTTGCTGTCTATTTAAACTCGGATTGCACTGTTTTGACAGGCTTATTTTTTGAAATCTACACAAGCAAAAATAAAACGGCCATGCCCCATAAAAAAATGTCTGTTAATGTTCAGAATTTCATAAGTATTACAGTAGGAAAATTGCATTAAAATCTCTTCATGACACAAGTAGTTGTCAATATGAGAGGATTTTTTTTTTACTTCTAGACTACGAAGAGTATTTTTGAAAACTTCTACACTCACACACACACACACCCACAAAAAACAAATTCTGTTAATGTCCAGAAGTTTGAAAATATTACCATAGAAAATGGAAGGCGGGAAAAAAAAGTGTAAACGGGAAGGGGGGGAAAGGAGGGGGGAATATATATATATATTTTCCTTCTAGACCATTAACAGTGGGTGTCAGAAAATGGTGAATAAGACTGCTAGGAACAACAAGAAATTACACAGCTTCAAAAAACAAGGCACTCACTGTTAACGGTCAACGGTAGCTTTATTGAGCCAATGTAATGTGAATACATGAATCTTTCCGTGGAAATTAAATCCCATTTTTCGTTCAGCGATTCGCACACCCGTATGCAGAACACGCAGGCATGCTTAAAGAGGTTGAAATTAACTTTTACACGCGTGCAGGGAGATTTTTATTCGTGAATTAGCGGCAATCCTCTTTCGCATTGATTATCTGCGTCAGCCATATTTGTTGACCCGGAAGCTTCAAGAATGTGACGTCATTTCATCTCCAGTGTATTATTCCTCCAAGGTGTCATTGTACATGTTTTGCATGTGCAGAAGGCTTCGGATTTAATACCCAGTATTTCCAGATAGGGATGGAAAACACACCTGCCCAAAATCCTGGTGAGCTGCTGCCAAACTGTGATTATAACACTGAGCTAGATGGATTGAAGGTCTGACTTTTATGTGTGTTCATGCGGGGCCCGTGAAAGGAGGGTACAGGGGATAATTTGTAACTAGGCAAATTTGAAAGGAGTGTCAAAAAGGGGGCAGTTGCTGCTGCAAGCCACATGTGCCGGGCCAAGAAATGCATACATGACACTCCTTAATACACACATCTGGGAGGAAACTGGCCTCCCACAGTAGCATTTTGGCTTGTGGATTCGTTTACCATAAAAAAGTGCCTACGAACTCAGGGACACAGCTGCGGGACTATAGATACTGCAAAAGTAATTTTTGGTCACCCAGGAGACTTTCCATTACAATGATGCTAATTTTCTGCTATGATTTTCTATATTTAAAAGGTATCAGAGAGACCTAGGAGTTTGCTTTTCCTTATTACTGTATCTAGCTGCTGAAACTGCATGGGCAGGTAGATCTGGGCTCCAAAAGGCTTTTTTCACTGTTGCTACCACCCTGTTTTGCCCCCTCCTCGTCCCCGCTCTGCCCACACTCCTCACCATCCTCCTCTGTTTCGCTCCCTCCCCATTTGGGAAGGGGCCCAAAAGAAACTTGGTACTCCCTGTACTGATAAAATTCCTCTCGGAGGCCCTGTGTTCATGAGGCATAGATCTATTCAGTTGTTGCATAGTCATAGTTGCTCAGTGACAACCAGTGAGCTGGCCAGAGATGTACATGATCTTGAGGAATAGTCATATGAAGTTTGTAATGGGTGGGGGAAGAAATGCCCCCCTCCTCCCTAAATGGCAGCCCTGATCGTACACTGTTCAAATAGCAGTTAGGATTCTGCATTACAGAGCCATGCTTGTCTTTAACAAATTATGTTAAAAGCATAGCTAGGTCTCTCTCTCTCTCTCTCTCTCTCTCTCTCTCTCTCTCTCTGTGTGTGTGTGTGTGTGTGTGTGAGAGAGAGAGAGAGAGAGAGAGAGAGTGAGAGAGAGAGAGAGAGAGAATAGTAGCTGTGGAGAGAAGAGGATCAGGACAAAGACTGTGGAGAGAGATTTATTTAACCCATTCCTTCTATGTTGCAGTGACACAGACCCAATCAAAATTGCACCCTTGAAACAGATTAGTATAGCTGCAGAAGGGAAGCTGGTTTCCATTGGCATCAGTGCAGTGATAGTGATACAAGCAGCAATACTGTATTTGCTGCCTGTGCTAGCAACAGAAGGAGAGGGGAAAGAGACTGGCCTCAAGAACATAAGAAGAGCTCCGCTGGATCAGACCAAAGGCCCATCTAGTCCAGCTTCCTGTGTCTCACCGTGGCCCACCAGATGCCTCAGGGAGCACACAAGGCAACAAGATACTTGCGTCTCATTGCCACTCCCCTGCACCTGGCATTCTGAGGTAATTCTGAGGAAGGCTCCAGTTCTGTCCTCCCCCCAGTACTGGGATTTTCTAACTTGATCCTGTGTGGTGCTCGGATTCCAACAGTGTTCCTTGTGAAAAGGGGCTGTCTGAGTGAAAATGAAGGCCATTTCCCAAATGGAAGCTGATCTTGGCCACTTGGCAGCCTTGGATGGATTTACAGCTCCAGCCTGTGTCATTAGTAGATTGAGTCTCCAAGAGCAATTTTTATTCATAAATCTTCTGTGTGCCCTCTGATCCTGTAATGTTTCCCACCCTTTAACAAATCAGGTATAAGGCTTTTAGAATAAATCCAGTAAGAAATGCGTAAGTAAACAATATCAGAATGTGGCTAGGCTATTTCAAATTCAACATTAGCGTCTCATGCCACATTATGCTTCATATTTATTAACTTGTCCGTCCAAGGAAAGGATGTGGTCTGTGCCACATGATAAACCCTCAGCCACTCCCAGCATATCAAATTAGCCAACCCCAAATAAACCACTCCTGGAAACCATCTGGCTAGGGGCAAAATGTCACCGGCTCCTTATGAATTTCATTTCAAAATGGGTTTCAAATGCAATTGAGGGGGGGAGAACAAAATGTGCTGAATATACACATTACTTCAAATATTGATTTAGCCCTTGCTGGATTTAAATGAACATCCCGTGGATAAAAAGCTTTGTGTCTGCTGCCGCCACTCATGTGGGCTATCCCAACCCCTGGAGACGGGCTGTGGGAAGACAGTGGTTGGAATGTTCTGATCTTAAAAGATGCTTATGCGCTAATCCTCTGGGTTCAGTCTTGCTCCCTTTTTCTGATTCCTCTGTAATCGCTTTACTGTGTCGCCACTGTGCTCTTGTGTTCAGTTTGCTTGCAAGTTCTTGTGTGTGTCTCTCTGCCTCTCCTCCTCCTCCTCCCCCCCATCCTATCTCCTCCTCCTGACCTCATGCCTGTTGCAAAGCTGAATGTTCCCTTTCAGAAATATATTGGCATGTCATTCTGTAATCTCAGGTTAAGATACTGCACAGTGGAGCTCTAACATCAATGCAAGCTCCCACTTGGCAGCCACCCCTCCTACAGTTAGGCCTCCGCAATAAAGCAGATGAAGTGGTAACAATGAGGAGAGTGCCCAAGACCATGTGCTGACTGCCTTGCCTTCAGCATTCAATAACACAGTCCCAGCTCAACATCTGAGGTTTTGCCACTATGGATAATTGCAATATCCATGCTTCTTACATTGAGATTAATTCTGCAAACATTTTTAAGAGTTTAACTAGACACCACAATGCCTTCATAGTAAGGGGTTCACCAAAGAATCCAATTGTTGGCATTGTCGTATACCTGAAGCATTATTTAGATACATTTTAAAGTCTTGTAGAATGATACAATACTTTTGGGAAGAAGTTATTTGCTACATTAATTTTGTACTACAGCGAACACTGACATTTGTGGGTACATATTTTGAATTATCTATCAATTTAATGGAAGTTATCTGCAGGACAGATGAAATGGACTCTTTGGGCCCTTATGGTAGTTGAGTCCTGGGCAGATTGTAATTCTAAAAAGTGAGTTCCCAGTACTGATACATTTGAGAACCACTGCTCTATTGTTTCTGGTCAAACAAGTTTTGCAGGTTTTTGAAAGACTACAAAACCTACAAAAATGGTGAAGAGATGATCCTGGAATTTAGAAAAAAAAATAGGCAGGTAGATGGTCCAAAAAACCATCCATTGATCCACCGCAAATCATCATGATACGTTCATTAGGACATCATAATTGAAATGTCACAAAGGAGTCAGAGTAAACAAGATTTGGATTTTGCCAGAACCCTTTTCCAGGCTTTAAGCAAAACACACCAAAAGATTGCGGGGAGCAGGACTGAAAATGATGTTGTTGGTTTGGTTAAAAAGCCCCAATCTGCTTTTTTTGAATCTAAAGAATGTTGTCATAGTCTTAAAGTAGAGCGGAGGAGATGTTATACAGATATGAGTGTGAAATGAGTGTGCATTTCATTACCATAGGAAGTGAGGATTCCTAATGAACCACCTTCAGATCTCTGAAAAAGCTGCTGCCTGCCCCCAGACTTTCCCGAATCCTAACAGTTCTTCCACTGCAAAACAGGAGTCAGCGACATGATCCTGTCCCCGTTGCTCTCTTTCCCCCTCCCAACCTTCAGCCAGCTGTGGGGTCGCACTAGAGCAGAGGTTCTCAAATTTTTTAGCACTGGGACCCACTTTTTAGAATTACAATCTGTCCAGGACCCACCGAAAGTGAAGTCATGGCCAGAAGTGCCGTCATTGTGACCCCAGAGCCTGCTGCTTTCCTGAGAATGCAGCAATAAATGGTGTTACTTCTCAACCATTTTCCATAGCCAAGTGAATCAGAAAGGGGGAAAAGCCTATTTCCAACCCAGGCACAAGCAAAATAGCCACACAGCCCTGCTCCTTTCCAGTGCCCCACCTTCCCATATTTTCAATGATGGCTGCACTAGGTGCTATGTGACCCACCTGAAACTGGGTCACAATCCAGTTAGTGGGTCCTGGCCCACCATTTGAGAAACATGGCACTAGAGAGCTTCAGCAGACAAGTCTCTTCTGCCATGGAGAAGCACTATTAGACAGATGTGATATTTAGGCTGTAGCCCATCAACTGCCTGCGAGAGAACAGGCAGTCTGTGTTGCTGCAATTACCTGACCTCTGAACATGGAGAAAACAACTTCCCCACAATTCCATGTACTTGAAAGTGTGGAATAGAAAATTGTTGTCTCAGTCTCCATTTGCTTTCATGTTCCCTCTCTTTTTCATATTTTGCCTCCTGGTGTCATCTTCTATTTTTTGGCAAATTCATCATTGTTGGATTTTTTTTACTTTAGATTCTCCAAAGCACCATATGTGCAGTTTGTTTGTGGGTGTGTAAACATGCACAAAAGTTTACTGTATTATGCATTGTGGTCACAACTGATCACCGACTTAAGTACTTAAGCTTATTGAAATCAATGGGCTTAGGAAACATACGTAAAGCTGCATTAAAACAGAGCCTCTGTGTCAAATAGCCATTTTAACTCTGAGAGCAAGAGGATGGCTGCCACGGTTTAATAAATGGAGCAGTCATGATGGTGGAGCAACAGAGACTGCTCTTTATCGGACATGTATTGCTATAAGCTCTAAGGAAGCAGTGGCAGGGCTATAGTCTGATAATTCTGTCTTCCTGATATTGAAAAATGGCCAGATAAGATCTCCCTCTCTCTGCTTGTTCTGCCTCTCCTTATTGCATGTGGCTGGCACAAACAGAAAGAATGTGCTGGAAATAGCGCAAATGAAGTATGCTAATTTAGCATATGCACAGTGCACATCTGTAATTTTGATGCTCATAAATAAATCACATCACATGTAAATTATGTTGCCTGGATTTATGGGGCTGTGATACGGCAAACCTGTTCATTAACAGAGTGAATGGCTTGCAGTGCAGGAATGGGGTGAGCAAGCAAGTGGATTCCAGAGTGCTCCAGCCCCACATTGCCCCCACCATTCTGCATAGCTTGATATGCAAATGATAGAAGATGCAGCTTCTTGCAAAAGAGAAAACACTTCATTTTGCCATTTAGATATTGCAGTGCATTTACCAGACTAGAATTTTGAGCAGAAGCCTGCCTAGAAATTCTGTGCTTATAGAGTTGCCATATTATGCAGATTGCTGGATGTTGCCAAGATTTTAAGTGTCCTACCTGGTGCCAGCTTTTCTCATTAGCAGGCCCAGGCTGCCATCTTAAAACCAAAAACCAAACAAGTTTCTAGGTGCTCCAATATGAGCCAAAAGATGCCGTGCAGTATTCTGTGTTATTGTTCAGTGAATAGAGCCTGTGCCCATCTTCCATTTGACTAGCCCAACAATTTTCAACCAGTACAGTGCCAAGGCACATTGTTGTGTTGTAAATGATCCCAACAGGTGTGCCATGGGAGTTATTTATTAGTAGAGCCACTGGGGGCAGTACAGTGTCTTGTCAATTGTCAAAACAAACAAACTCTGAAGGTGTGTACCCTGAAAATTTTAGCACCTTGTCAATCTGTCAATCTGAGATGAGAAAGGTTAAAAATCACTGGTCTTAGACAATGAAAGAAGGCAAAGCTAGGATTCACATGGAAAGGAAATGGTGAGAAGGCACTTTCTTCCCATTTCACAAATGTGTCCCATACAGATAAGGAGAGACTACAGTCACCATTCAATGGTCTGAGGTCAGAATTAATTGATACTTTTATGAAGTGTTTGGGATTTTTCCCGTTCCTTTTGGGAGGAAATCGAAGCTGCCCATAGAATATAATGGACAAATTCAGGTTTTTTAGTGTAGCTGTGAATGGAAAGCTGTCTCCCCCTCACACCCAAAAATAACTGCAAAAACAGGAGCTTATGCCTTTCCCCATCCAGGCCTTTGTTCGTGTTTTAAAATGTGATTTATTTAGTTTTTAAATATTTAAAAGTTTGCTCCGTCTTCACTGAAGTTAATGAGGCACCAGGTTTCTGAATGGAATTGTATGCTAGATTTGGCCTAGCAAGAAATGGGAAGGGGCAAATTACTAAGAATTACTGTACTTTTGCTGGAACTGAAGAGTGTTCTGGGTGGAGAGGAGTCATTTTTGGCTGTGACTTAAATCAGCATCGGCACTTCCTCGAACCTGCACTATTAACAATGGACCACATTGTGTTGTAAGCCACTATCTCTTAATCATGGGGTCCCAAACCTGCAATACAAGCAAAATAAATTCTGTGACAATGCAAATTATAAAATAAGAACATAAGAACATAAGAAGAGCCCTGCTGGATCAGGCCAAAGGCCCATCTAGTCCAGCTTCCTGTATCTCACAGCGGCCCACCAGGTGCCCCAGGGAGGCATGAAACAACAAGATGCTTGCATCCTGTTGCACCCGGTACCAGTAGCCCACCACCTTTGTAAGGAGGTTGCACAATCCATCATTGCCTATAGCCCACGATGGACCTTTCCTCCAGAAATCTGTCCAATCCCCTCTTAAAGGCATCAAGACCAGATGCCATCACCACCTCCTGTGGCAAGGAGTTCCACAGATTAACTATCCGGTGGGTAAAAAAGTACTTCCTTTTATCTGTTTTAACTCTCCCAACCCTCAGCTTTAGTGGATGCCCCCTGGTTCTGGTGTTTTGAGAGAGGGAAAAGAACATCCCTCTTTCGACTTTATCCCTTCCAAGCATAATTTTGTATGTCTCAATCATGTCCCCCCTCAGGCGCCTTTTTTCTAGACTGAAGAGCCCCAAACGCTGCAGTCTTTCTTCATAAGGGAGGTGCCCCAGCCCCGTAATCATTTTTGTCGCTCTCTTCTGCACCTTTTCCTACTCCACTATGTCCTTTTTGAGATGCGGCGACCAGAACTGGACACAATATTCCAGGTGTGGCCTTACCATCGATTTGTACAATGGCATGATAATATTGGCTGTTTTATTCTCAACCCCTTTTTTAATTACCCCAAGCATGGAATTGGCTTTCTTAATTGCTGCCGCACACTGGGTCGATACCTTCATTGAATTGTCCACCAGCACCCCGAGATCTCTCTCCTGAGCTGTCACAGACAGCTCAGAACCCATTAGCCTATAGGTAAAGTTTTGGTTTTTTGCCCCAACGTGCATCACTTTACATTTGTCTATGTTGAAACGCATCTGCCATTTGGCTGCCCATTCCCCCAACTTGGAGAGATCCTTCTGGAGCTCTTCACAATCATTTCTGGTTTTTACCACCTGGAAACGTTTTGTGTCATCCGCAAACTTGGCCACCTCGCTGCTTATCCCTGTCTCCAGGTCATTTATGAATAAGTTGAAAAGCACGGGCCCCAAGACAGATCCCTGGGGCACTCCGCTTTTCACCTCTCTCCACTGTGAAAATTGCCCATTGACCCCCACTCTCTGTTTCCTGGCCCTCAACCAATTCTGGATCCATAAGAGGACCTGCCCTCTTATTCCCTGACTGAAGTTTCTTCAGCAGTCTTTGGTGGGTGACCGTGTCAAATGCCTTCTGAAATCCAGGTATATGATATCCATATCCATATAAAATGGTTGAAATCTTCCAAAAAATGAAAGTATGAAATAAGACCTGAACTGGAAAGAGCACGAGTTGCCGTCTTTGCTACTACCTTGGGTGGAAGTGGGAGGGCTGTCTGCTGCCTTATCACAGCTATGCTAAAAATCCTTGATTTTCTGGGCAGATCTCACTTCTGCCTCAGGGAGAAAAAAACCAGCCTTAAGAGCAAGAACTGCTCTCTTTGCTTCTGCATTCTTGGAGGGGGAGGGAGGAGAAAGATTTCCGAAGAATCTTGGAAGTGTCAGTGAGTTTAATTATTAAAAATCTACTGTACGTGATGTCCATGGTATGAGCCACACGATCCCAGAACTCTGCCTTGTCTCTTCTGAAGACCTTAGCAGAGGGGAAGCACACTCTGCACTGATGCTTTCTAGACTATAATTGGCTTCTAGAAGAAGTAATTCTAAAGGGAACTTCCAAATTCTAAACACAGCAATTCTAAAGGGAAATCTTCACTAGTTCACTTGCCCTCTTGTGAGCCTCCAAGTTAGATGCCCAAGGTATGCCTGTGGATACAAATCCTAAGCTTCCCCCTTCTAACTCTAGAGCTCAAAGTTGCCACAATTCTACTTCCAAATCCACGCTTTCCCAATGCCTCAGTTGTAACTCCTCAACCCCAAAGCACAGTATATAAAGAACAAATATTTATGTCCTAGACATGGGTAGAGAAAGTTTGCATAAAGTTTAGTGACTTACATACCATGCAACCCTATTCATGGCTAATCAGCACATTAGACTTACAGCCCAATCCTGACGGTGCTGGCCCAGGGGGTCACAAGCATGCCGTAAAGAACGTTTGCGTCACTCTTCAGATGGCAGCACTGGCATAAAGATGTGTGCTGGCCTGTCAGTGCTGAATCCAGTCCCCGCACTAGCTGGAATGGGTACGTTTGCGCCTGGTGGCACAGAAGTGGGTGGGAGATGGTGGCGGGAAGGTGGCAGGGAAGGGGTGTTTCTGGGCAAGGGGAATATGGAATTGGGGGGGAGGATTGGGCCAGGAAAGGGGGTGGGATTGGTGGCCCCTAGCCCCAAATCTTAGCCTGGGCAGTCCTACCTGGGCTTCACAGATTTGTGCCAGCTAAATAGTTGGAGTTGGTGCAGATTCAAGTAGCCCCATAGGGCAGGCTGGAATGTTACATGGGGTAAAGGGAAAAATTACCCCGAAGTGAGCTCCAGCTTGCTCCTGGCCTGGCTCGACCAGTGCAGGCTAGAATTGCACTGTTATACTACAACCCTATAGTGCACATACTTTCCAGAGAATAAGTCCTATATAATTCATTGGAAATTACTTCTGAATGCTGAATCTGAATACTTCTGATTTATGGTAATTGTTTGGTTTTGCCTGTAAAATTTTTGTGAAAATTTTGGTTGAAAAGTGCTATATACTGTAAATACTGTGGTGGTGGTTCTTGTTGTTGTTGATGATGATGATTAAGATCATCATCATCAGGGATTTACTTCTGAGTGGACATGCATAGAATTAGACTGACTATTTCCTTCGGGTTTTATTTAGCTGATTAGGTTTAGGTTATTTATTTTTCACATGCAGCACATTATTTTTGCAAACTGCCTGGAGGCCCTTTTTACGGCAAAAGGCAGGATAGAAATGTTATACTAAATACATATATGCATGTTATAAAAAAAAGAGTACAAGAGAAAATGGGAATGGGGGGGGGAATTTGGAACAGAAATGTAGTGAGTTGGTGTTTAACACCCCCGCCCCGCTGCTCAATTTGCATAAGCAGCAGATGCTTTGCATAACATCCAAATCAAACTGCTTAGATTAGGGAAAGTGGAATGGCAACCCTATGTGCTTGAAATTATCGTGGTTAGCATTTTATATAGCCCAGTTCACTGGTTCAAATACTTTCATTCACAGCGGTGTTTCTCAAGGTGTGCTGCTAGAGCCCTGGGGCTCCCTGGGACTCCTCCAGGATCTCTATGAGCACATGATAAGTGGCCACCATCTACCCACTGTCCTGTTGGCTTGTCCATCCCTCCTGGCTCCCCTGTTCATGGCGCTCCTTCCTGTTCCAGCTCTTTACCAGTATTCAGTGTTGGGCTCAGTGTGTCACCACTCTGCACATGTGCTGGCACTCTCCGGCTGCCCAAGGCACTGCACTTGTGCCAGCCAGCGGGGCTTCCCAATTCTCCTTTTAGGAGGGTAAAGGGCTCCAGAGACAAAACATTTTGAGGACTGCTGGTTTATAGTATCTAGGTAATGCTTATAACATCCCTGTTAAGGAAGGTTGGTTTTGCAACTTCCTAGTACGTTTATAGCTACGGTGAGGTTTATAAAAGGGACAGCACACATTTATGTATGCTGAGCTCACAGGCCTGTTCTTCAGCTGGTCCCACTGAAAGGGATTCAGCAATAAAGTATCTATATGCTAAGTTTCTGATTTCCTGTCTTTTGGATTGGCTATCTTAGTACCTCCTCCCTGACGTCCTTAGGCACAGTAAGGAAAAGCTATTTATGAAGCAGGCTGTCAAGTCAGGTTGCTGTGGGCACCTGGCTGGTGGTACTATCTGACTGGTAGTACCTGCCGGAATGCTGGAGACAGGCACACATTGGCTACTTGGTACTTCAATAATCACAGCACTGTGAACCCCTGAGCTTCCTTTGCCTCGGTCCCCCTCGACTGAAACATGTCTTCCTGAAAATAGCAGCCAAGTAGTAATTATAATGCGGCTGCTGTTTTGAACACAAAGGGCTGGGAGACCACCCACATCTAGACCATGACAGGCTCAGTCAGTAGTTCCCCTCTCCCGGCCTCCAGGAGGGGACACTTGTCTTCCTAAGCAAAGGGCAATTATGCTGCCCAGACTTCTTCCTGGAGTTGGCCCTGGAGGTACGTCAGAAGCATCCAAGCTGGAGCCTGTATCTGGACGTGAAGGCCTGGAGGCCACAATCATTCCACAGGAAGGTGATCTGGTGCCTGAGGCTTCCTGGCAGGCTGCAACACAGCCCCCTTGCAACTTTCCTTTAGCACCCTCCCCCCAATGCAGGAATCCATTAAAAGTTCCTCTGTGGGTTTTTTGTTTGTTTGATCTACAGCCTTGCTGAGGTGTTTATCAGTCACGGTTTATCTTACCCAGGCCGACCAATTTTTTTATTTAAAACAACAACAAGCTGGCACCTTACCGCCTATCTCAAGGCAGCCTGTGACTGCCATTTTCTGTCTTTCTTGAGGGAAACAAAGGGTTCTCTCTTTCTTCCTCGGCCAAAACTACAGTCTGTTTGAGGATCTGCGGAGTCCTTTCCTTAGGAGAACAGCTTCTCATATTGCTATTTCAATGACTCTTTTCAGCAAACGTTCCACACGGATTTGCACAGAAGGGGAATTTTTGCCAGGTGCAGCTTCTCCCATCAAGAGGACGTCAAAGTGAACATGGTGGAACTGCCCCATCACTGCGACTCTTGCTGAATGGAGTTTGATTTGTGTTAGATGCAGATGAATGTAACAAAGCCCCACTGGTGCCTTAAAAGGTGGGGGGAAGAGAAAAGTAGCTTCAAGAAACAGTAATTTAGAGGAAAGGAGGGGTGCTTACTACTTTCTTTGCTCACCATTTCCTCTATCCTTTTCCTCCCAATCCTTGGGCTCAAGTAATTTGGAGCAGAGACCTGGTGAATGGGGAAAATGTCAGGCACTTCTTCTTCTGCTCCCTTGCTGTGGGAAGGCTCCAGCCTCTCCTAAGCAGCGCTGGATATGGTGCTGGCCTCGCCATTCCACCGCTGCTTAGGATTGCGCTCTCAGTCTGCTGGAAGCAGTTGGTGGTGTGCCATCACATCACTGCCACCTACTTCCAGATGCGATCTTTGCTCGGGCATCGTTGGCACTGGGCCTGCCGCTGCAGCTTGCTCTGGTGAGTGGGGGGGGGGGCACAAGGGGTGGGGTTATTCAAAAATATTTTGCTTTGGGCCCTGCAGGTCCTATGGCTGGCCCTGAGACCAAAGATTAATCCTTGGAAGGGAAATGTAACGCCCAAGTGCCTGGAGCAGGGATGTCAGAATGCCACATGTTACTGTGATGCCAAATGACATCATTATGTCTCTTCTGGGTTCTCCCCAGAGGGTGGGGTGCTTTCTGCTACTGCTTGTGTGCCCTGTTCCTTTCCTGTGGAGACTGGGAGCCTCCACAGTAGACAGAAAGAGGCATGCAAAGCCAGCATTCCCACCTTGGGGAGAACCCAGAGGTGACTGGGCAGTTTGGAGTCTTGGAGTCAGTCTTGTATCTCCCCCCCCCCCCCAAGTTAAACCTCTGTTAATCCTGCCTAAGGCTAAATGCATTTTAAACCAGCAATTAACTAGTCACTCTGAGGAAGCTCAAAGCAATGCATAATGGAGACAGTTATTTCCACTCCATCTGCACACTTGTTTTGTCCCAGCATTTGGTAACTTTCAAGCAGTACACGAATTTTTCCTAATATAAAGGGTAATTGATAACTCTCTCTCTCTCTCTCTCTCTCTCTCTCTCTCTCTCTCTCTCTCTCTGTGTGTGTGTGTGTGTGTGTTATTCTTATAAAGAAAATAGTGTCTGCAGGAAGGGTTAAATATGGCTATGGCTACTACGTGCTAAAGACAGAAGGTATCTCACCTATTTAGACTCTGCAGATTTACTGCCTCTGAATGAGAGTATTGTTTAGCTATTATGACTAATAGAAGTATAAGATCCAGCATTACCAGAAGGATAGAAAAATGGGTCAAAAAGGCTCCTGTTCACGTTTCAGCTCACATACCAGACTCACTGAATGATCTTGCAGAAAATGCTATCACCAGAAATTTTTTTTTTCCCATAACCATAAGGCTGGAGCTTAAGTCTGACTGGAGGCCTTAGCATCTCTCTGGAAGTTTTGCTCTTTAATTCTAACTCCTTTATCCTGAAGTTTGAGAGGATCAGGTCCCAATTTTGATTCCTCTCGTCCCTTTGATTCCTCTTCTGCCCCTTTAATTTTAAGGGCTGCTAATTTGAAGGCTCGTTACCCCGACGTGTGCTCCCTGTCCTGGCTGCAACTACCCAAGCCCCACAAACCCGTGATCCTCCCTTAGGATCACTGCTATAGCATACCAATTGCTTACATCGACGGAAAAAGAGAGAGAGAGAGAGATACATACCAGCTGGACTTTGTTGTTGGAAAAAGGTACATTTTACTCATGTGAAGGACATCAGCAAAACGGACACAAGCATGCAGGTTTTCAAGGAGATTACAAAACTTGTGCCTCCCAGGAGGTACAGAACACTTGTGTAAATTGTACATGTGCGTTTGGTCAGTTATCCAATTCAATATGCAAACTTTGGATTTGAAAACAGCCAGTAAGAACATTTGCCCAATGTAATTGGCCATTTGGAATGTGAGCCATCTGACTGGTTCTCCTTGAGGTTGCCCCCCCCCCACTGTGGCTCCAGGAAGGATCAAGGAGTACAATAGGTTGGCACACAAAAGCAGTTGGGGGCCATTTAGACCAGACAAGCTCTTGACACATTTGATAACAGTAAGTACCCTAAATTGCCCTGAGGTGTGGCCAGCTACAGTTCTGATGGGCAGAACTCTTGGCAGATAAGAACTTGATTGAATTTTTAAGCTCAAATGGTCCTCATAATGCTTCTCTTTTCAGACATCAGATTTGCATTACAAGACCTGGGGAAGGGAGACTCTGGAATGTCTGTGCTATCTTTTCACAGAGGCTTGCCTCTTGTGACCTCCTTGCAGGATAGCAGCTTAACTCCCAGGATTTGAAATCCAACATGGAGTCAGACTTGTCTTCATTACATTTCTGGTCTTAGCCCAACACTTTCACAGGTCCCTGTGCATCTGGTTACACCTTCATCTGACCACCATGAGATAGCAAATGAGCACCATTTTACCTATAAGCCAAATGGGGTACAGAGCCAGCCTAAGGACAGTGGTTCCTTAGTGGTTCCTTAACAGTGGTTCTTGCCAAAATGTTCCTTTCCCACCAGAGTTGTTTTTACTGTTGCCACGGCCTCTATTGTGGACAAGGGTTATGTTCTGTAGTTCTGCAATGGTTCAGGCTTGCACTGTTGGAAGAAAAGCTTAGTGGTTTCAGCATGGCTGCAGCAGTGTGCTGTGAGCCAGGAGAGTTCATGAGGGTTGCACGTGGCTATGGAAGCCAGGAAAAAGCTTGGGGTACAGCAAGACCGGGCTGTTTACACGCGGTCTGGAGGTTTTGTTGTTGCAAAAACATGGCTGAGCCGTCCCGAGGTATTTTCAAATGTCAGCCAGGCATGAGAACTTTCTGGGAGAGTCCTGGGGGGGGGGGAGGTCTCTCCCACTTCAATCCTTTGTGGTTGCTCAGTAGTAAGGGAAAAGGACTCTGTATATGTTCAGAGGTTTGTTTCCTTTTTTAGTCACATATTCTAGGACTCAGCTCTTGCACTGAAACAAGATTTCATGTCTTAGCTCTAATAAACTCAGGACAAATGGAACTCTAGCAAGCTGCAAGGCTCACTTCCCTATGTGCAAAGAAGGGAACTGTGCTCTGCACTCAGGACGCAATCCTAACCAACTCTGCAGCACTTAGGTAAGGGCAATGCAGCTCTAAAGTAAGGGAACAAACATTCCCGTACCTGGAGGAGACCTCTGTAAATGCCCCAAACTGCAGGATGCAGCATATGCCCCATTGGCATAGCTATGTCAGTGCTGGAAACCTAGAGCCCAATTCTATGCATGTCTACTCAGGAATCAGTCCCATTATAGTCAATGGGGCTTACTCCCAGGAAAGTGTGGATAGGATTGCAACCTTAATTAGGATTGCACCCTCAGTTAAGTTATGCACAGCTACTTAGAAGTCAGCCCCACTGATTGCAACAGGCTTACTCCCTGGTAAATATGCATAGGCAGTGGTGGGATTCAAATAAATTAACAACCGGTTCTATGATGTCATAGCTGGAGCCAAAAAACCCGAAGCCAGCCGAGGTAAGCGAGTGGGCGGGGCCCGGCCCTTTAACAACCGATTCTATAGAACCTGGGCAAACCCCCTGAATCCCACCACTGTGCATAGGATTGCAGTTCTAGTGAACCATTTAGAACACTGCTATGAAGATGAAGTACAGAAAAGTTATTCTCTACCTCAGACGTGTGAAGAGGTGAACGCTCAGTTTAAAGAAGCTACAATTAAAATGGCAGCTGCACCAGGATTTTAGCAGCCCCCCCTCTCCTGTTCTTCCTGTCAGCTTTACTCTCGCAGAGCTGACAGAAACCTTTTAGAGCTTGCTATTTATACTTTTTAAGTTCTATAAGCCCTATACTAGTTCCATTGGTATTTGGAGCCCATTGTGCTGACTGGGTGCACCACTAGTTTGGGTGGGAGTGGGGGGGGGAGAGAGAGAGATTGCTAGCAGCTTTTGTGATCCTAGCATTCAGGATCAACCCAATCCTACAGGCAAACAAGGTAGCCACCTGGAATGCAAAAATTCTGGCCACCTGCTTCAGCTGTGTAAATGCCTGTATTTTTGGAGGAGCTCACCAGATGCTTAGCAGATGGTCAGCTGGTTGATATCCTTTGCATGCTAGGGGGCAAAAAAAGCCCTCTGCAATTCACTGGCTGTGCAGAACATAGATACAGATAAAAGAGTGGAAGTAATAATGATCAACATCAAAAATGAAAATAAAAGTTGTCCTGGTTAACTCTTGATAATCTACTTATTATTGTTGTGCTGCTCAGCAGACAATACAACACAGGGTGGGGAAGCAAAATTTTATCTAAGGCAGCAGGAAACTTTGGTCCTGCTCTAATCATTGTTACAGATGCCACAGTAACAGTGGTGCAGTAGAGAAGGCAATATTCAATGCCTCAACCCCCTGTATCAACTGGTGGTATGCTAAAGTATTCTGCTGTGTGGATACCTGTGCTGGGGAGATGAGACAACCACTGGGAAGCAATTTTGTAGTGAAACTAGTTTAACACTGAGAACCTACTGGTACTTTGGAGTCTCCAAAAACAGATGAGATCAGATGTTTTGTTTGAACGTCCGGGGTCAGATCTAATAAAATTCAAATGAAGATTTTCAAATGGAAATTTGCCTGTGAAACTGGTGTTTTGACTAGACTGGGCAAAAATACTCTCAATTCCAACAGGATCAGGCTATTTGATTTTTACCCATGTGTTTAAGATGAGAAAATCCATGCAGGGATTTCAGACCTTTCTTATTGTGAACCAGGAATTCTCTTTGTAGTTTGCCTGATGTTTTATATATTGTCAAAAGCTGAAAAGGAGATTTTGCTCAAACCCATAAGGCATTTTTCTTTTGCATAGAGGGTAAAATAACAAGAGCAATAATTTTTAAACATCCCACATAGGAACTGAAATGAGGTACAGATGCATTGAAGCAGCTCTGCCTTGGAGCCTGAAATATTCACTCAGCCAGGGGTGCAAAACTTGTTTCATACATGGTGCCTGCTGAGGGCCTGAAGTAATGTCATTAAGCAGGAACTGACATCATTAAGCAGGAGATGCTGGGAGGGAGATCCCACATTATCACATGGGGCTGCTCTTTTAGCAGCAGAGATACCTAGCATGGCATACCTAGCATGATAAGAGGGTTCTCCCAGCACCATCCTTTCAGCAATGCCGCTGCTGCCTATGTGCCACTTTGCAGCTCAGCAACTGAGAGCAGGCAATAGTGGTGCTGGGAGAGGCCAATTAGCACAAGCCCTGAATAAAGTGGTTCGGCAGGCCAGATATGACCCACGGGCCTGATGTTTGACACCCAAGGGCATAGCATGCCTTCCCTGCATTGGAGGCAAGGCACGTGTTGCGCCCTTCCCACACTTGACATCATGATGCCCACATGATGCGCGGCCTGGGTAATTTCAAAATTGCCTGGGCAGGTTGCAGCAGCAAGCATGTCAGGCACTCCCACCTGTTTCCTGAGCCCAGGAAGCGGGCGGGGGTGCCTGGACACGATGCCATATCTCAGACAGAATCATCTGGGCCACAGCATGCATGTGTGCCAAGGCATGTATGCCAGAGAGAGCCCCCAGAGGCGGGGCTTCAGTGCATCTCCCTGGCTTCAGGAGGCACACTGAGGCCGTGTTCATGGGAAAAGGTGTTGCCAGCCTCCATTCTTAGGAGCGCAAATTTTTGTGCCCCTAAGAATTTTGCACCCGTGGCAATGCCCCCTCCATGTGATGTCTGTTGATGCCCCTGAACGTGTGAATCTACTTAGATTCTACTGAATCTACTTAGGATTGTTGCCCTTGTTCTGCTGGAGTGCCCAAGGACCCTTCCAGGGCCTATCCATGGATTCTCAGTGCTGCTATTACGTGCCAAAGAAAAAATGGGAGCAAACCCACACATTCCTCTCAGGCTTTGACCAAAAGAACAAAGCTTGGAAATCCACCCCTACACCAGCTGTTAGTTCTTCCTCTGCTACTTTGGGCCTTGCTCAGAATGATTAGCGTTTGAACAGATGGCCCATATAGGAACCAAAATCATGATGATCTATTTATATTAGATCATCTAATATTCTTTTTATTCTATCATCTGGTTTCTTTTTAATATTATTTTTAATATTGAATCTAGTTTTCTTTCTTTCTTTCAGGATCCGATAGTGAGAAATACTGCGAATTTGACACAATAACCCAGGCTGGCCGCGTTTGCTCTTTCTTCACGTACACTTTAACGCCAGATTAAAAATGGAAGAAAGTTGTCATTCAGAAAGACGTGTGCAGTGCAGGGGTTCTGTGGGGGTGAATCTAAACTTGCACGACGAAGCTCCCTTTTCGCCCACTCTGGGCTGTGTGCGCCAACGGAGCCGCGGTGCAGAGCGCAGTGGAGGCATCTCCTGCCCGTTCTTTCCTTCTGGGGATCCGCCGTAGTTTCCTCCAACTTCTCCCTTCCCTTCCCGCGTCCTGTGCTCAGTCTTCTCTTGCTTCCTTGTTTGGTGAGCCCCTCTCTCCGCGCGACTTCCGCCCTGTCCGGCCCGGCCCGGCCCCAGCCCCGCCTCGGCTCTGGATGGATTTGTGCCTCCTCCGCGGGCCTGCCCCGGGATGGCGCGGCTAGTGGGGCACTGGGTCGCCGGGGCTGAATCGGGGAGTTCTAGGACCCAGCGACGCGGCGGGCGGGCGGGCAGGAGTTGATCCCATGTGCTTCGGTCCCCTCCCCCTGCCTGCCTGTCTCTATTGTCTGAGCAGCCCGGCAGCGGCGGGATGCGCTGCATGGGCAGAGCCCAGGCGAACGCGCACGGCGGACAGCGCTGATCGTCCGCCTGCAGCGTGAGTTCCGCTCTGTAGCTCTCCGGCCGCGCTGGCGTGAATATGCGCCCCACAGCGCCGAAAGGAGGGATCTGAGCGGCGGCGGGAGCCCCGTTCCTCCCCGGCGAGACGGATCGGGTTTGCGAGAATGGACCCTCACTGCGCTGCCCCCTGGCTCGTGGTTGCTGTCGCGGTTCTGATCCTGCGCGCTCCCAAAGGTGAGTGCTGCTGGTTGGTCGTCTGGACTAGTCTGGGGTGATGAGAGCCTGTCCATTCCCCGATCCAGTCGCTCGGCTTTTGCCCCGGGGAGAGGTGAGATTCTTTCTTGCCTCTTTGAACGGGATCTGAGGATCCCGAGTGTTTGAGCTCAGGGGGCATCAAATCAATCAACAGGGGCCCCGCTGGTCTTTCCCCACTGTCGCTCCCCTCCCCTAATGACTTGTTGTTAGGAATCAACTAAAAACCGGGTTTTGAAAACTATAAATGCTTCTCTTCTGATCTCCATGGAAACAGCTGAGCACCTCTGCATGTTGGAAGGGGCTCGCGTGGATGAGCCAATGGGACCTCCTTCCCCAGCCCCTCTCCCTGTACCCTTATGTGCTGTTCCCTTATCCCTCTGCCCCTGCGATCGTATCCCGAGCCAGCAATGCCTCTTTTCTGATCTCAGAGGGCTTCCCATACTGGCAGCTTATCTGGCTGTAGTAGAAGAGCATCTCCCTTCCTCCTCCTTGACCCCCAACTCATCCATCTGCAGTGCCTAAAGATGACAGCCCCTCCTGCCCTGCTCAGAGGAACCCTGGAGGATCCCCCCCATCCTGATCTTTGTCCTCCCTGTTGGATCTTTGGTATGAGTACAACCTGCTGCTGGAGCCTGGGGGGCAAAGCAGATTTCCCCAGGAATTGTCTTGAAATGCAAATGAGTCTAGGTCTGTTGCTGCTATAATTCAATTAGCCTTGGGCAGCCCCCTCCTCTTCCAGCAGGACAAAATTAATCCCCACAGTGTCTCTTGAAGATGAATTGGTGACTTGCAAATGATTCAAGCCACAGAGATGACACTCTCTCCCTTGGGAGTGAGAAGCTCATAAATTTGTGCCTGGAAGAGAGTGTCAACTCCACCTTGTCTTCACCTGTTCTGGCTGAAATTCTCCCTAGAATATTCCACCTGGTTCCACAGCCTCTGTCACCCAGCCCTCTGAAAAGCTCTTCTCCTAACATGGGTGTTTATGATCCTTTCTGTGCTCTGATCCTACTGTGGCTTCATATACAGTATATGTACAATTGTTTTGGACATTTTTTTCCAAGGGGAGGAATATACGAGCAATATGTTTGGGTTAAAACAAAAACACCTGCCAGGGTACATGCATAACTAAGCACTGCTATAGTCACCAGTAGTACTTTTAACTGCCATAGTGCTTGGGAAGGTGTGGGTTTCCTCACCCAAACGCGGTTAAAATTATAGCACCAGGCTTAAGGCAGTAGCATCATAGATGTGCAAACAATTGACACCAATTGTCCCACCTCTGGTATGAATTCCTATAAGGCCAAAAGGTCGACAACCATTCCCTCAGGTTGTCACTAGTGATAATCGCACGACAGTGTGCCTCGCTGATTCAGACTGACCTTTGGAGCCAGATGCTCAGCGATTGAAGGAAAAATAGTATCAGAGCTGCTTGCTTAATACTGGTAGTAGTTGGCTGTATACCCGTTATCCTCAGCATCCCTCTGTTGTTTTTGGCCAGGCAAGATGTTCTCAATGTATTTTATTCAATCGGTTCTAGGTTCGATCCTCGTTCCATTAACAGAAAGCCAACAAGTCCTGTGATGTTTGGGAGCAAAGGATTCTCATAAGCTCAATGCCATCGAGTCTGTTTTACAAGGGTGAACAAATTCTCCTGGTGCTGAAGGTTATGGAACAACCAGGAAACTCTTTTATTTCCTGAAATCTCTCTCTCTCTCTCTCTCTCTCTCTCTCTGTGTGTGTGTGTGTGTGTGTGTGTGTGTGTGTGTGTGTGAGAGAGAGAGAGAGAGAGAGAGAGAGAGAGAGAGATTGTGGCTTGCTGTAGGTCAGGGAGCGTTTTTGCCTGCTTTTGAGGAGGTTGCAGAGCTGGTGGATATTTTAATAGAGAATTGCTGGAGAACAGCTGAGTTACAAAATGGCATAAGAGGAAAGATGTTCTTATGGTGGAGGGGGTAATAAATACAGAGGCATGGTAGGACTTTGAAAGGGGAGGATCCCCAGGGGTTTTTGGAGGGGAAGGGGAGAGCTGGACCATTCATGGAATGAAATGAGAGGAGGGCTATGTCTGGATCAGGCTGTCAAGTTGATGAGGGGGAAATTGATGAAAGAAATAGTAATTAGCAGAGAAGGGAGCAAAGGTGACAGAGGTCACACCCTAGGGGAGGAAGAAGCTAGATTTGTAAAGAGCCCACTTGTTTCCTCCCCCTCCCTCCATTCTGGGATGTGAAGGGCCAGGGTGTGATGTCAGGGTATCTCTCAGCCACCTGCTCATTCTTCAGAGGGGACTCCATAACCCAGAGAGTCTGGGGAGGTATCATAATGGATCGCAGCAGGGCTCACCATCGTTTAATTGACTCATTGTCCTGTGGGGTGGGGGACATTTGCTTGCTGCTCTCCTTGTTTGATACTCTAAGTGCACATCATACAGAGGAGGAGGTGCAGATCACAAACTAACTCATGTTTATGGAGGCTGGATTATGGCCACAGGTATACAGATCTCTCTGTGTGTGATGCATTCATTCCATTGTTAAGCAGAGCAGTCCTGTGGTCCCACCATACCAGCAACCACTCACATCAACATTATGTCGCTGGGGCTCTAACCTTACCCAGCCAGCTTAAATGAAAGATAAGATCTCATTGTCAGTTTGCATGAGCCATGACTGTCGTTGATCAAAAACTAATTTTTGTATCATCAACGTAAGAACAATTCACACAATGAATATCTTTATTTGAAAACGTCTTTATTTGGAAGTTTCCTAAAAGGAAATAGAACAGGAAGAGTGTCCTGTTCTAACAATGGGGCTGTACAAGCTGCCAGGAGCTGAACCAAAATATCTGGTTTCAAAGAAATGAGTTCTGTCAAAAAACTTGTTAATCCTGGCAGAATTTTTTTTTTCATAATTTAAAAGAATTTTAGATCCCCCCCCCAAAAAAAAGTTTTGCAAGGAAAGTTAGCAAAATGCAGCTTTTTCTTCTGAATTTTTTTTTCTCTGCAGGCATTTTTTCACCTGTTCTTTCAGTTTCTTCTCTTGGTCTTTTCATGTGTAGTTTGCTTGCATGACAGAAATCTATGTCCTGTATAGGTTGCCTGTTGTGCCTGTTTTATCATCCTCTATGCTGCATTTAGTAGACTTCTCTACTAAATATTTTAGTAGACTTCTCAAACTCCCTGGGAAGTTGCATGCACAAGAACAGAATGTGGGGCAGGGGAACATTACTTGTCACCTCCTGTCTGAGGGCTTGGCTTGGTAGTCCAAATGTGACAGGTCACTGAATGAAATCTCCTATCTTCAGTCTGGTTGCTCAACTCATATTGGAATCCAGTGCCACAAAGGTAGCTCCTCCTTCCCAGATGCTTAGCTTGCAAGAGGCAATCTCAGGTCAACTCTAGCAGAGTATCCTATGTCAGTTTGGAAGGGAAAAGGTTATTCATCCAATGCATGTACCCCAGATATGGCTGTGACTTCAGTTCACACATATCCCTGCCAGACCACCTCACTGGTGATTGTACTGGCACACTTTTCTCTCGTTATCTGTATCTAACGAGAGAACCTGTGTAATGGTAGATGTCATTGTATTCATAGGGGTGTGGGTTTTTTTATTTTTTCCAAAATTTCTTGATTAAAACAGCAAATTGGGGTGTTATGTTTAATTTGTAGAGACAGCACAAACAGATACACCATAAAAGGGATGTGTAATGCACATGCCTTGAAAGTGTGGGGATGTGCTGCCCATCAGGCAGTACATTTCACATGGAGGGTGTCTCTTCCCCAGATGTGCTCTGATCTCCAAGGGTCCTAAAGAGCACCCCCTGTAAAATCCACAAGAGCACACCCAAGAAAGGGTGCCCTTCTGGATCTATCAGGTGGGGGGGGGAGAAATCCTAGGAACTTCTTCCTGGGCATGCAGGGAAACCTTGTCCCCTTCTCTGTCACCAGCGCTCAAAGTGGAGGGAAGGTCTACCCATTGGGTAAATTGGAGGTAGACCTTACCTCCCCAATGGACCTGATCCCCCATCCCCATGTTCCCAGACAATATATTGAAAATTTTGGTATGGATAAAGAGGAATTGTCTTAATATGTACGCTATAGATAAATAAAAATCTGATAGCAAATGTATGGATAAAGAGCGGAGAGTGTAGTTGGACAGACAGAAGTTTTGTGAGCAGGGCCAGCCCTGCCATTTAGTGATGTGGAACAAACTGCATCAGCTGGTAAATTTGGGAGGTTGGCAGATTAGGAAGTGTCCTGCCACTGTGGACACCTGCCAGGAGATGTCTTGCCACCAGCTTGCTCTCTCACCCTTTAACTTCCTCCTGCTACTGCATCTGATCCACCCTTTCCCTGTCCTGTCTCCTTCCAGCCCCGTTACTGTCTCTTTCCATCCTCCTCTCACCTCCTGCCACCTTACCTGTGTCAGTAGAGGCTAATATGGCACACCCAGGAATCCTCTGGTCTTCCCATCTCTGGCAATGTGAGAGTCAGCATGCTGCTGGAAGTGCTTTCAGAACTGCCATAAGGCAGTTAGCACTGATGGAACATTAGTTTCACCAGTGCTAGGAGCCCATAGGATTGGGCTGTAAATTCCTCCAATGAAGTCAACCAGTAGAATCAATTAAATGATCAACTCCCAGCCATCACGTAATATATTCGCACACTTGCTGCCTGGGTGCAATATTGCACACTGTTGCTGCCCCCTCGGTGCCAGGCATCCTCAAGAACTCTACATGGCCTCTGTAGCTGTGCACAGCAGCACTATTGCCTGGGCCTGGTACCCACCCTGGTAGAGTAGGGCAGAAATAGAAGCAGCGGCAGAGAATGAAGCAGGATGTGATGCTGTTGCTGCTGGCCAGCCATCCTTTGGGCCCAGGAGTTACTGAGCCCCAGCCAAGCAGCCAGATAAGAGGAAGTGGGAAAGGGGGCAGCATCTGGTAACCTGCTTCAGGCACCAAGATGTCTTCGGCTGCTGTTGTATTTGCCTGCCGACATTCCAAATGCATGAATAAGTACCAGACCAAGAGCACAGGAAGGTATCGTCCAGACACGTCCATGAACGCAACTGTGATCAATTGCCAACTGTTTTGGTGTTTTCTTTAGCACAGAAAAGAGTTGCCAAAAAAAGGAGGAAAGAGTGGCGTATGATGACTCCATTTTATTTTGAAATCTTTAGATCCCCATTTTGGCCTTAAAAAAGCATTGAAAACAGCAACAACATAGGAAGCTGCTTTTATTCAGGCAGCGCAATCCTAAGCAGTGCTGGATCAGGCAGGCCAGCGGGCCTGTGCTGTATCCAGCATTGCATTCAGGGAGCCTGGTTACTGTCAACACTGACTGGTAGCAGTTCTCCCAAGTTCCAGGCAGGATTTGTTTTCACTCTGGAGATGCCAAGGTTGAACCTGGGACCTCTGTGCAAGCAGATTCTCTCCCACTAAGCTGTAGCCCCTCCCTGCTAATAATATACAGTATGTTGATTTAGATAGATTTTGTTTGTTGTTGTTGTTCAGTCGTTAAGTCATGTCCAACTCTTCGCGATCCCATGATGGACCACAGCACACCAGGCCTCCCTATCCTCCACTAGCTTCCGGATTTTGTTTAGTTTTTTTTCAATTATGTTTTTATTGTGTTTAATGCGGCTTCGAGCTGTGGAAATGCTAGATACAAATCTTAAATAAAGAGTTATTATTTTTAACATTGTTAAAGCTGAATGATTACCAGATGTACATAAAAGCAACACACACAATAAATAATCCTGAAAAAATACCACAAAAATCAACCAAACAGCTATCAGAGAGGATAAAATTGCAAGAGAGACTGACATTTTGTGCAACAAACACTATCAAAGTAAATCTACAAAGGATAAAAGATGCAGTTGAAAGAGACAGACTAGGCTTCCCATTGGCTCTTGTCTGCAGGGTAGATGGGAGGGAACTAGTGATAGCACTGTGTGGTATATAGAGCAGTATTATTCAAACTGTGGGTTGGGACCCATTTGGTGGGTTGGGACCAGATGTCAGGCGGGTTGCGGAAAGCTGGGAGCAGCCATCTTGGAAACTGTAGACCTTACTCTTGTTATAATCCATTTGTGAATGTTCACAGTTTGAATTTTCAAGTGAGGGTTTTTTAAAAAATTTTGTTTTTAGTTCAGGGCTTTTACATCATATTTTGTCCTAATCTTGCTATCTGTCAGGGATGTTTCATGGCTGTGCAATTGCTGCAGTCCAAGAATGCCAATTTGCATTTCAGGAGTGTCATTTTATTATATTACAATGACAGCACTTCCTGTGTAATGATGTCACTTCCTGCCACAACATCACTTTCAGGTTAATGACATCACTTCCAGTGGGTCCCGACACAAGTGCCATTTTCAAAAGGGGGTCCTGGTCTAAAAAGTTTGAATACCACTGATATAGAGAATTCGGTGGACTTGACAGATCACATTAAATTCCATAAAGTTGGCCTGTGCCTGCTGCAGCCTTAGAATTATTTTGGCAGCTTCCGCACTGAGCCCTACAGCAGAGCACTGACCTGGAATGGTTGTGCTGGATTTGGAGTGCAGAGATCCGAGTTCAAATCTCCAGTGAGCCAAGAAGCTCACTGTGTGTCCTGGATAGAGCACCATCTCTCAGCTTAGCCAGCCTCACAGGACTATTAAAAGGGTAACACAAGATATTGCTGGGTACAGCCCACTGAGCTCTGTGCAGGAAAGGAGCAATGTACAGATAGATGGTGTTTATGGATGATTGCTATCAAAGGATCATTTTGGCAGGGTGCCCTTACATGCTAGAATAGGTGGTTTGGCTGTCTGGAATGTCTACTGTTCTGGCATGTTTTAATTTTGCTGGAATTTGCAACTTGCTAAAAACTCTTGACGTTTTGAGTATAATGACCCATTTTTCCAGAGGCACGAACAGCCTTGATGGCCAGGCCCAACCCCAGCAGTAGCAGCAATGACAACAACAGGGTGGGCATCTCTTAGCTTGCATCGGGAAGGTTTTCTTTGCAGCCAGAACAGCTGGAGGTGTCGTTAATTGTGGAGCGTAGCCCAAAACCCAGCACAACGCAAGGCCATCATTTCGAAAAGATATCATTTGTCGGATGCTCAAATGCGATTTCCATGACCCGGTGGACCACTGCAAATGTTTTCCCAGAGAACAGTTTTATCCACCCCACCCCACAACCCACAGCCTTCCTCAGTGCTAGAAACATGCTGCCTTTCCCTAGCTAGAGAGCTCTCCAAGCCTCTAATTAGGTCCCAGTTAATTAAAAACAGCCCCATAATCATTTCAACATTGTTTAGAAGTTGGCAAAGTCCCAAATTAAAGCTCAGCCCCCAAACCTACTTGAATATTTTTGGAAAAGAATTGCTGACACTCCCTTTCTGCTCCTCCCAAACCCACAAATCTCTTTCCTTTACACATCCGAACATTAAAATGGCTGCTATGAAAAACCTCAAATCCCAGGTGGGACTGAGGTGTTGATAGAAATATTAACAAAATGAAATACAGCACATAAATAAGCAGAGCATAAGCGCAAGCAGGCACAGGTGGATGGCAGTCGAGCTTTGCTAGTTAACGCTGGGTGATGCCTGCACAAAATCTTTAAATGACTTAGAGTTACAAGATTTGATTGGCATCTTTTCATTGGAAACCAGCAGGTTTTTTTTCTGCAGCAAATACTGTACAAAGCAAATAGATCTTATAGTTAGGATTACTAGATGCAAACTGAGACTGAGAGCCTATCGGTTTAACCATTGTACAGAAGAGGGAATTTGGGCAGGTGCAGCTGAACGTGGAAGGGTTTCAAAAGCTGCACCTGCCCAAATTCCCTCTTCTGTACAATGGTTAAAGGTATAGGCGCCCTGTCCCAGTTTGTATCTGGTAACCTTACTTATGGTTACAAAAACAGATAACGAAAACATCAGAGGGGTTGTTTTTCCTCTATTATTGGGCAACCAGATCCAAACTGGGACAGAGTGCCTATACCTTTAACCATTATACTGAAGAGGAAATTTGAGCAGGTGCAGCTCAACATGGAAGGGTTTCAAAAGCTGCACCTGCCCAACTTCCCTCTTCTATACAATGGTTAAAGGCATAGGCACTCTGTCCCAGTTTGGATCTGGTTGCCCTACTCTATTAGAACTGCCAGATAAAAATTTCAAACATCAAGAGCAGAGTGACTTCTCCTCTGGAAGTGGCATTTTGAAATCAGGGGGATCCATTGTGTTTAACCGAGCTTTTGTATGGAATAAAGGACATTCTTAGGATAATGAATATCTGTTATCCCTAATCCCGGCTTTTCCCTGCTTAATTAATTCTGACGTATGCTTTGCCACCTTCCAGCTACTACTCCTCAGAAAGGTGGGGGACCCCTTTGTAACAGTGGTGTAGTAGTCGATTGTGTCTTTCAGAAGCCTGACCTGATCGTGCCTTATTAATTCCATGGTGAGCAATTGAAAGGAGGTGTTTTTGCTGACTGTCACTCAGTTCTTCCGTGATGGGCATCCATGGATGTGTGGTCCAAAGAGTTAAACAGTCTGCCTGGAAATCCCTTTCTCTCTCAGCTACTTGGCTTTCATTCCCCTTCCCCTTCTAATGTGGCATTCACACCAATCTCTGAGTGTCCAGAGGATTCAGGGGAAAATGAGGTTTGAATTTCTAATGGAAAAAAGCAAAAATGCAAACACCCTGGATTTTTTTTATTAAAAATATAATATATTAAAACAAAACAAAACATCCCCTGAGGCTTTTCAAGAGCATCACAAAGACAGTATTGCTAGCTCTAATTGTCAAGATAATTGGATGCATCGTACAAAAGGATGAGGTGTGTATTTTTTTAAAAATCAAATCTCATTCATTGTTATTTGTCTGGTGTTTTTGGAGTGTTAAATGTTTTCAAATCCTTTGCAATCAGGGAATTTTCTCTTCATTCAAGGCGAGCTAAGATTTCATAAAATAACATATCGTACCGACAGCTTGGGACTTAAAACTGCTAGTAGCATGGTCCACTGGGAAGTTCTCTTGTTCAAGCCCCACTGAAAATAACAGAGGGGGACATAAGGACCCCCATTCATTTCTAAGGGGCTTCTTATGCCTAAGAACCTCTGGGTGAGTTGTCCCCAAGGTTTGCTCACATACCAAAGAACCAAAAAGAAAATGCTTTCATGTTGTGTTACATTCATTTTTAGGAAGGCTTGTGTGAGAATGGGAGCAGTACTGTGCAATCGGATGTATAACCACATTGGGAGAGAGACTCCTGGTCAAATGAGTTTCCAGTCTGTTGCCCTGGTGCAATTTCATTAAGTGGATATCTATCCTTGTTTTCATATTCAGTGTACTTGGGATTATAATTAGCAGAGGTATACCTACTCTGAATCTTACTCACAGTAATTACTCCATTATTTATTTTTCACATTTATATGCAAGCCTTGGAGGAGGAGCTGCATATCATTATGAAAAATAAATACAGTCATGGAGGAATTTTTGACGTTCCCCCTGCGCAGCTACCCTGTGAGGTAAGTTAGACTGAGAGATAGTGGCTGGCCTAAGATCAGCCAGTAGGCTTCCTGGCTGAGCAGGGACCTGAACCCAAGTCTTCCTGGTCCATTTTCTACCCACTATACTACACTGGCTTAATTAGGTCAGGCTCTTTCATGCTGTGCTATTGCAGAACCACCAGTAGGAAATAGTGTCTAGACTCAGAGTACAAGCCACACCTAGCCCAAGACTTACGGCGCCCGAGGCAGTGTGTGAAATGCTGCCATCCTCTAACCTCTTGATGCCCCTGTCTCTACTCTTTCCACTTTCTGAATGGGGATAAGAAGAGGGGAATAAAGCAGAAGTGTGGAGGAGACACTCTAGCCTACTTCTGTCCTCCACACCTGCTCCATCCGCCTTGTCCTTCCCCAGTCCAAGGAGTGGAAGGAGCAGTGGAGTTGAGTGTGTGAATGGAGGTGGGCATTTAATTGCCCCTGCCAATTTACTGCCTGAGGAGACCTCCTCAGTTGGCCTCATGAAGGGGTTGGGCCTGACACAAGGCAACATGCTGTGTGTGGTATAATAGAGTTTAGAGATCCAAGAAGATGGTCAGAAGATCCAAGAAGACAAATCAGCCTAAGCATTCCAAATTTGAGATTCCACAAGTGAAGAGTGGGTGCATCTTTATTTTTAAGTGATGATTCAAGAAATTGAAGGGGCACAACAAACAAACAAAATCTACCCCTAGGCTTAGCTAGGGTGAAAGTACCTCTCTCTCTCTCTCTCTCTCTCTCTCTCTCTCTCTCTCTCTCACACACACACACACACACACACACACACACACTACACTTTCAACCTAGCTATGAGCAAAACTCCACCCATTGAGTCATCCCCTGGAAACATTTATAGGGAACCTGTGCATTCAACCCTGAATCGTTCTTTTATACATTTATCTAGCGTCCCTGTCTAAAACCTTGCAAAGTTTCTCGTTTCCAAATTTGATGCAGGGAGGCACCTATGCCAGCAATGGATGTCTCTGGATAGTTACATTTACCTTCCTTCTTGCTCTAGCAGTGGCAACAGGAGAATAATGCTCTCTCTTCTCCTCCCTGATGCCTGGTACACTCCAGTAGTGACGTGTTAGATGCCAGTAGCAATGGGGTTGTAATTTTTTCAGTGTTGCTGACCCATGGCAGGAGGGTAAAAATAATGGCCAGCAGCACAAGATGGCTGGGCAGTGGAGCCACTGCCATCATGACACAGCAGGATGTGGTCAGTTGCGGATCTAGGGGGGCTGGGGGGGCATGAGCCCTGGGCGCCATCTTGGGGCCATCCTGGGGGGTGCCGGTGGCATGGCGCCCCCCCGCAACATGGCACCCGCACAGAGGTGGATTTAGGGGATGCAGCCATTGGGACCAGCCACGGGTAGACCTGGGCTACACGGAGCCCAGGTCTATCCATTAGAAACGACAGCAGGTAGACCTGTGCCCTGCAGAGCCCAGGTCTACCCATTGGGACCAGCTGCGGGTAGACCAGCGCTTCACAGGTCGGGAAAGCGTCCAGAGCCCGGACCTTCCCCCACCCATTCATAGCATCTTTAAAGTAGCTTGAAAGCCAGCCAAATAACCTTCATGGATATATAATCTTCATAACTTTTAAGGTTACGGTGAGCTCAGCCTTAGTTTTTTTTTGTGGTTGGTTCTTTACGTTTGCTGATTTCAGTTTGAAATCCCTGTGTCTCCACTTTCAAAAATCTGAGTCAGTGTCTGAAAAAGCCACATGTGAGCAGAGACCATCATGCAATGCTTCCAATTTGCCTATATAACTGGGGGGCAGGCACATGCTAATCTCTCATGCAAATTAGAAGCATTGCATGATGGGTAGACCTGGGCTCCCGTGGGGGGGGGTCGCGGTTCTTGGGGTGGGGTGGCACGATGTCACGTGCCCCCTGGGGGCATACTTCCATTGGGAGCCATGGACTAGGTCCGCCCCTGGATGTGGTGATGGGTAATCCTATTTTTAAAATAGCACTGTGGAATTAAACAAATGAACCAAGGCCCTGTGATGGCTCCTAGAACAAGCAGAGATGGGCCTGAAATGAAACAAGATGGGAGAAAAAAATTGAGCGTACACCGCTGGAGACAAAGTATCTTGAGCAAGTTCTCAGACTGGCCTATATGGCATGCGTGCCACTAGTGGCACATGGACACTTTCCAAGTGCACACGCAGCAGAGCTGATCCCCCTATCAGCAACCTGAGCGAAGCCTCTGGCAGGGCCCCAGCTGCATGTGGCTTGGCCAGGATGTCTGTGCTATTGGGAAGGGATGGTAAACAATGCTGCTTGCCTCCACCGCTGGCCAGACCTGCTGTGCTTCCTCCTGCTCCTCTTAATTCCACTGTGCCAAATACATACTGCACGAAAGGTCCCATCAACGTTTTATTTTAGGTGGGTAACTGGTGGCTGACCAGCCTGTGCTAGCCCCAGCTCTGTGGCAGCCTTCATACAAGCTGGTCCATGCAGTTGGGCACAGAGGCTTAGCCCAGGTCACCAACCCAGTTTTTGGCGTGGTGGGGCAGGATGAGGTGCAGTAGGTCTGGCTGCCGCCGGACACAAGCAGCATCAGTTCCCACTCCTTCTCAACAGTGCAAGGTGTCCCAGCCTAGCTGCATGCAGCCAGAGGCAGGTGGAGTGGCATGCTCAAAGGTTTTCCACATTAAAAGTGGCATATGGCATGCTTCAGGTCAGCCACCTCAGGACTAAAGGTATGGAACGAAAGGCATGCCATTCTGATCTTTTTTAGCAACATTTTTTTTTGTAATGTGCAGCATTTGAAGAGAAAGACTAAAGTTGTGAGGGAGGGGGGCTTTTTAACCTTTTCCTGTTGAAAATCCACTCTCCTTGAGCATCTTTTACCTCCACAAGGAAAGATAATTCTTGCTGTATCTTTTTCATTCTAGGGTAAAAACAGCTGGGGAGGAGGTAGTTTCTGGTCAGAAAATGGCGCAAAAGGTTGAGAAGCCCTTCTCCCCTGTGCTTATGATCCCTTTCAAATGGATGCTTTAGTGCCTGCATTGCATAAAGAGAAGGGGGAAGTAGATAAAAGAATCTTGGAACTACACATAATATATAGTTCTGCCTTGAGAGAGCTTGAAATCTAATCCACAGGGTGCGCGGGAAGTAAACAGAGAGAGAACCTGTAGTAAGAAGCCAGTGGGAAGAAAAATTCAGATCCATTGCCCAGGTCTTTCCAAAGAATGGCATGAAATCTCAACAAGAATTAAAAGCGCAGGTAAGGTGTCCACAACAATCCC
Organism: Lerista edwardsae; assembly: GCA_029204185.1. Classification (NCBI taxonomy): domain Eukaryota; kingdom Metazoa; phylum Chordata; class Lepidosauria; order Squamata; family Scincidae; genus Lerista; species Lerista edwardsae. The sequence goes on along the minus strand of JAJKFI010000134.1, from coordinate 1,420,088 downwards.
CCCAAAGTAATGTAATCTGTAGCTTTATTGTCCGTCCATATACCCTGCTGTATTTTGTCAGAGCCGTAACGTACCATGCAGGAGGCAGTAAACAAAATCACAGACTTGGTTTTCCAAATCAGCAAGAGGCTTGAATCTGCTCAGCTGCGGCTTGAACTACTACGGTGAAATGAAAGGATCTTAGATTCATTCAGAAATAAGATATTAATTTAAAAGTAGGTGGGCTTTCTGAGTAGTAGCTGCTACTCAAGCGTGAAGTCATCCTGCGATAGACCTTGGCAGGAGGTGGAGTTCCAGCGCCTTGGGCTAGGAATCTGTCCGATCCCATAAACAAAACTAGGTTGGCTTATATCTAACTGCCAAATGTCATGTATCTCACATTGCCAGTCATGCATTTTCTGGTTCTGAGCCTTTCAATGCAACCTTTGTGGCTGTTTTAAAGAGAGGTCAAAGGTCCTCTGTGAATACCAAATAGTTTAAGGGCTTTTTTCAGACAATTAAAAATAACCCTGCGTTTTTGATCTTTCAGATGTTAGAAATGTCAGGCTGGTTGAGCGAATTTTTTCAAATCATGTACGGTAGACAAGTTGTGTTTAAGATGATCAGATGCAAATAATAGGGGTTTCAGGTATACAGCTACAATTTGATGTATTCACTTTACTTAATTAATTTAAACAATATCTTTAAAGAGGCTGCAAAATCTTTTAGTGGCCGCAAAAAAAAAAAAATTGGACAAGCTCATCATTAGAACACCACATCAACCACAATGATTGCGGAGTGGTCAGTTTAGGTCCAGGATGTTGCTGAGATGTATAATTTGATGGATGAAGCCCTTCAAAGGCATGGATCAGCTGTTTCTATGGAACTTGCTGAAAAAGTAGTCTCTGTTCATTTGGTATTGGAATGAACATAAGAAGATTAGGCTGAAATACATTCTTTCTGAACACGAATTAAAAATTATAATAAAACCTTCATTTCCTCTTTATTACTAGCATTGATCTGGGGTTAGTTACTCCCGTCTGCAGGTAATGAAAGGGTGAGATAAATTTGATAGCAGAAGGCAGTCAAGCAGCCATTTATTGTTTGCTTTAATGAAACTGTGGGAAAATGCACTCTGTTAATAAAGTAATTTAGAGTGCAATCCTAACCTGGAGTTAGGCCAGTACAAGCCCTTGCGTC
>JAJKFI010000134.1:1344455-1413379 GCA_029204185.1 Lerista edwardsae | reverse complement strand
ACTCTGCCTGGCTAGCACTGCTATAAAAGTCAAGGGGATGCATTATCTTGACAAGCAAAAATGGTTGTGTTACATTCAAAAAGAGCCTTCCCCACTGCATCCTATAGGGGTGGGCAGGGGTGGGTCCCGGGGGGGGGCGATCAATGATGGGAACCCAGCCTCATTATTCATTTATTGGGGTCATGGTTGAAGACCACTGGTTTAGGCTTTGCGATGTTCCTCCAGAGGCTGACCTGGCTGGCTTCCCCTTGACCTACCACCTGGACACTCTTAGGGGTTTTCTGCTGACTTCTGCTTGTTTGCAGAAGTCAGCAGAAAGCCTCTTTGCTGGCTTTCCCTTTAGAATCAAGGTGAAGAAAGGCCTCCAGGTTTTGGCCGCTCGCCCCACCAGGCCTGACGCTTGGACTGCAAAGCTGGACAAGTTCAAGGGTGCCAAACACCACACAGCTCTGGTCACCTGTCGCCGTTCCATTAGTAGTGGGTTGGAGTGGAGGTAAGTGATCCAGGGACACTTGTAGGGTTGAGGCTCATGCTTGATTCAGCAGATGGCTGGCTTACAGGTGAAGGGCCAGGCAACACCTGTAGGAGGTTCCTCAACTGGAGTGTGTGTGTTCCCAGGACAGCATGTTCATATAGTTCAGAAGGCAATGCCGTAGCCAGGGTTATGTGTACTCTCTCTCTCTCTCTCTCTCTCTCTCTCTCAATGTGTGTGCGTGCGTGTGCGTTTAATTAGAATGCTGCAAACAGGCAATCCAGAGTCTACACCAAGAAAACCTGAATAACCTGCAACCTGAATAACCGACACAGATTTAGCACATTTGCATCAAACCTTGTTTGCATTCGTTATCATGCCTTTTGTATTGTTCTGATTTGATTATCAGGGGAAGGGGATCTACAGAACAGAGAAGTGCTGCTCTCAACCACTGGGGATCATACTCTGCTACCCTCCACTTTCCTAGAGCTCAGGAATTGCCACTGGCGTATGTCCACAGTCATAGGGCTAGAAACGTGTACATGAAAAAGAAAGAAAAGGGAAAAAAAGTTTCGTGAAAAAAAGTTGGTTTTTTTTTTCCAGGAAACTTAATTCTTTGCCCAGTACCACATTCCACATTTATTTTTGAGCTCCAGTTGAATCATGGCATGTACACCTTTGTACACCCTTGAGCACCCTTGGCATGTACACCCTTGGGCATATACAGTCATTTTTTTTCCATTTAGTAAGAACAGCCAATTTGAAAAGCCGAATCCTGGCCGATGGACTCAGATATTATTAGATTTGACCATTAGACGATTGAGTCCACACTGTCCCTTCCTTGGCACCACAGTAGAGTTGAGTGGAAACTTCTTCCTTTTTCCCAGTTGCTTAAGGACAAGACATATGACTGGGTATGTGTGAAATTGAACAGATCGTTTCCCATAAGCTTGGTCCACCAATCGGATAGAAATTCAGGAACTGGGTGGCCACCAGGAACTGGATTGGTCCCTCATTATTGCCACAAACACGTCCGACCTGATTTGGTGCTCAAAGTCATTTCAGTATAGAGAGCTGCTGGTGGTGGAGAGACAGTTCCGTTTTGGGTCCCCTCAGGGGAGAAAGGCAGGATAGAAATACAGTAAAAAAATAAATAAGGGGCTGTATCCTGTTCCATTTGAATGGATGGAAAGACCTGAAAAACATCATTCAGCGATGCTCAGACTTCAGTACTGTATGGCTCAGGATGATGAGATGGATTCACAATTACTTCAGGGTGTTCTATTATCTGCTCAGCTTCTTCTGGGCTCTGTATTCTCCTCAGTTATTATATCATCTCTCCGTTTAGGGCGGCAGATTCCCCAGAGTTCCTCTACCTGGATTTTGTCGTGGAGAATAGCACAGGGGGCCTGGCTTCCACACGCCCTGTCACCTGGCAAGTGGAGTATCCGGGCCAGGACCCTGAGGCTGAGAAGGACAAAATGGTGTGGGAGATCCAAGTGTCCGAGCGAGACGTCCGGGCCTTGGTTCCCTTGGTGAAGGTGAGAGCCCAACGTTCCATCCTTCCCCTCCCCCATGACACAACCGGACAGCAGCTTGTAACACTGGTTTCATGCTCTTCCCATGGTCCTTTCCAGGAGCAGGAGATTGTGAATACTGCACTCCTTACAGGAATTCCTCATTTGGTGCCTGTGAAACTGGTTGTGGTCGAGACAGGGGGTGCCGTGTCTGAGGTCACTGAGCAAATGGGTTGTGAGTCTTCCAACAAGCAGGTTCTGCAGGTGAGAACCCATCATGCCCCACCAAATGGTATGCTTCCCTCACTATGCCTACAGTTTCCCAAATAAAATCCTCTCCCACAGAAATGTCCACCCACCCCCTCTTGGGCATTTGCCAGATCTGCCTCCCTTACTAGGTTAGAAGAGCCCAGAACCCCATCGCGATTCCTTTCTGAATTATGCAGCCAGGGAGGATTGAGGAAGTCCATACCAGGCATGTCCGTATTGAGAAATGGAACATGGATGTCCTCTCTCTTCTTCCTCGTATACTTTCCATCAGTATCCCCCTGGACACTCTTTTTACCTCAGTGTTTCCATTAACACTCTCAGGTGTCAGATGTGTGTGATGCTGTCTACGTCGGGGGAAAAGAGAGCCGAGGGGCACGAGGGGTACGTGTAGATTTCTGGTACCGCCGGCTCCATGCTTCACTACTCTTTACTGTCTGGGCCCCGCTGTTGCCTCTGCGTATTGAGCTGACAGACACCTCCCTTGAGCAGGTGCGAGGTTGGAGAGTGCCTGGCCCTGCACCCGATGGGTAAGTGCAATGATGACCAAGGTTTACCAGCGTTGGCTGAGTGAGCCTACTGTTGGGCGCATCTGCATGCTACCAGTGCTTAAGCATTATGGGAGATCATGACTGTATAAGAACCTGAACACTGAAGAGGGAGGATGACAGGTAGTTTCCTGTGAAAGTTTGAAGTCAAAGCCCAGAGACAGGACATTTGTTAGAGTAGACTGGGAGCACAATCCTAACCTGGAGTTAGGCCAGCACAGTTTGGCCAGCACAAGGGCCACCGTAAAGCGCATTTGGACCACTCTCAGAGTCAGGGAGGATGATGCACATCTGTGTGCTGGCCTCTCTGACTCCAAGAGTGGTCCAAATGAGCTTTACAGTGGCCCTTGTGCCAACCACACTTTGCTGGCCTAATTGTGCCAGCCTAACTCCAGGTTTGGATTGCTCCCTGGATGAGTGTCTCCCTGATGCATCTTTGCAGAGGCATTTGAAGAGGAGTCCTGATTTTGCTGTGTGAGCTCAGCACTTTCATATGTTATTGCTCTACCAGTCCAAGATAACAAAGAATATAAAATAGGGTGATATCTTATACTCACTGGACCCTCTTCAAGTGGGTTGGGAGTATGCAAGGTTTTGAATTTTTTGTTGGAATCCAAGTGTCAGAATCCATTAGAATAAACATGGAGAAGGGAAAATGGAGTTGGTCAGAACTGTACTGTTTCCTGTCTTACTAATGTTGGGAAAGACCTCATAACTGAACTTCTGAAAATCACTGCCAGCCAGTGTACAATGGTGACCTAGGTAGACCAATGTTCTGATGTAGCACAGGGCAGTGTCATATGCTCAGGAGCCATGTTCTCATAGTGTTGAAATAATACCTCTTGTTGCACTGTTGACTACTGAAGGGATCTGTAATTCAAATATTGAAAAACAATTGGGACGCAATCCTAACCTGCGCTGGAATAGGCAGGCCGGCTCACCTGTGCTGCATCCTAATGACATTAGGGGTGCAATCCTAGCCAGCTTTCCAGCATCAGGGTAAAGGCAATGCAGTTTCATGGTAAGAGAACAAACATTCCCTTACCTTGATGAGGTCTCCATGTCTACCACCACTACGCTGCAGAATGCAGAACCTGCCCCATTGGCACAGCTATGTCAATGCTGGAAAGTTGATTAGGATTGCACCCTAGGAGGCGGCGGCAGCTCAGCGTGGGGCAAGGGAATAAGCCCTAACCAGCGCTATGGGGCTGCTTGGAACTGTGCCCGCAGAAAAGCAGATACAAGTCTAAGTGGCCAGGAACAGCCAAATCGGGACCGCCCAGAGAGCTGCACCAGCACTACGTCAGGTTAGGATTGCGCCCTTGGTTTATTATGAATGTCAAGGTGCTTTCAATTTTCACTTGTGCTTCAACATGGAAGCACAAGGTTAAGTGGAACGTGGAAATGGAAGGTTAAGTGGACTACACCATGTAAGCATAAAAGGTTTGTCTCTTATAATATGCTGGCTTTACAAATTGGGCTGTTTGTACCCACACTTTGCTTGGTTTCTCTGCTCAGCATTGAGCTGGGGAGGGATGCATCTAAGCAAAAATTCAACAGGTGAAGTCACTTGCAAGGGATAAACTGGATGAGTGTCTGCCTGATGCATCTTTGCAAGACACATTGCTGCCCTTTACTCCTTCCAGTTCTCCAGGATGCCACCTCTCTTTTTTCTCTTATGACCAAATCCTATTTAGAACTGCGCCAGTGCACACAGGGCTTTATGACCACAGTGATCTTATTGATTAATTGGGATGATCTCGTTTTGCTGGCTTTTTACAAGAAGCTCAAGGAGGCAGGATGGGAGGGATTGTGGTTTCTAAAATGATTTCAGAACTCAAATACTTACCATACTTAAATGCTACTTGATTTTAATCGGGGTGTCCCTGATCTTTTGTTCTACTAGAAAAAGTAGGATGAAGGATGAGAGAGAAGAGATCTGGTTAAAAGATTTCTTTCATGCTAAGAGCAAAGGTACTGGCAATGTAATTCTAAACATGTGAACTCAGTCGCAAATTCCACTGACTCTAATGAATGTTGTCTAATGAATGTCTAATGAATGTTTGCTCTGCCTGAGCAAATTAAACAGCTAATAAAGTGATACAAGATGTTTTTCAGGTAAGCTTGTAGAAAGAAAGAGAGTAAAAAGGAGGGGAATGTAAATATGCAAAGATCTCTGTTTTTCCTTTTTTCACGTGAAGCACACATAGTCTCCCTGCATTTCTATTTAGTTTTACAGATGAATTAATGCACGTCTGCAGATCAGTTATTCAGCCAGTTTATCCCAGTAAAACACACACACACGCACACACCTGATTCCTTGCATAACCTCAGTCTGTTGCTGGCTGTAGCTTGTGTGTGTGTGGGAGCTGTGCTGTAGATTCCAGGCTGTGGAGGTGAGGCAGCAACGTCCAGACTGCCGTAGAGAACGTGGAGAGAGTGGTGGGTGGGCAGTGACTCAGGGCAGCTCCCTTTTCTGAGCCCAGGAGCAGCAAATCGGAACAATTTCTGGCAGGGGGCATTAGTGGTAATTCATTCGTATCCATGGGCACCCAGCCACCAGGGCTCAACACCCAGTTGACTGGAGGTCAAAGAGGTCACATCCACAGCAGAAATGTCAGCTGCAAATAGAGGATCTGTAACTTTCCAGGCAGGAGTCATGTTGTTAAGGGGTTGTTAAGTGTTTGAAAAATGATCAGACATTTTATAGGGATACTGAAGAATCAAGTAAGACTTTCAACTGCTGTGCCTCCCTCATGTCTCTAAGGATTTGGCGGGATGGTAGAGACGGTCACCTAGTTCCTCCAAGCCAGATTTGAGGCAGGTTGGATGGATGGTTTGGATTTTATGACTGACAAAATGTTTCATAATGATGGAATCCTCTACTTCACCTGTATACATGCCTATATACATTTGGTGCACAATAACTTAAAAAATGCTCCTATTTAGAGTTTGGCAAAAAGACTGAGGGTGCAATCCTAACCTGGAGTTAGGCCCGCACAATTGGGTCAGCAAAGATTGGCTGGCACAAGGGACACGGTAAAGTATGTTTGGACCACTCTCGGAATCAAAGAGGCCAGCACATAGATGTGCGCCATCTTCCCTGACTCCGAGAGTGGTCCAAATGCGCTTTACGGTGGCCCTTTTGCCAGACTGTGCTGGCCAAACTGTGCTGGCCTAACTCCAGGTTAGGATTGCTCCCTAAGGCCCGCAGTGGTCTGGCGATATTGCCTGAAAGGATTTTAATTAGCAACAAATATGCATTAACATGGCTTGAAAAATAAGAGCCTCAACCATGTTTAATGAATACTAAGTGCACACTGATAGAGATGATGAGAATATGATTTAACACAGAGTCAATAAGTGTGCTATATTTGGTGATAAAACTGCTTCCAGAAGACCCTGCCCCTATGAGGGCACAACATAAAAAATTAGACGTGAAGGGAAATGAGAAAGGAAAGGACACAAGGGTATGAGCGCATGGTAGAAAAAGCTGAGGAACAGAGATCTGATTCCAGTTGTCAAGAAAGTCGCACCTTGCAGTTGGAAGCCTTCTGCAGAAGCTGCCTGAGGTATGTGGGTATGGATAACAGTGGCCTACCTTAAAGAAATCTTTACAAGATAACTAAGATAATGTATGTGAAGTGCTTCTAACACTTGCAATGAGCCATACTCAGCATGATTCCATTCCTCCCCCCGAGCAGCTCAGCAGATACTGAAGAAGGTGGAGAGGAAGCAGAGAGGAGAGCTCGTAGCTGCCGACTCCAGTACCAGCGTGCCGGCGTTCGTTTCCTTGCTCATTTTGTGGCTCACCCATTAGATGGTGGCCGTCATCTGACCTACATGCCAGGCTCTGATTGGCTGCTGGATGTCTCACATCTGGTGCAGAAGCATGCTAGAATCCAGGACCCTCGCGTGGCGACACTGGAAGGGGGGAATGTGGTGATTGGTCGTGAACCAGGAATGACATCTGTGGAGGTAGGGACCCTGTGGAAAGAAAACTTGGAGGGGGTGTTGTTGTTGAGAGTGAGGGGTATGAGGTTTACTTTGATGCGTGATGGCAGCAGAGCCTGCATGCCAAACACTGTCCCCCCTAACCTGGCAACATGCTTTCTTTTGCTCCTCCCACTACCTGGATTGGAAAAGGAGGAGGAGGACAAAGTGGAAGAGGAAGTATGGAGGAGAGGAGAGTGGTAGGTTAGAGTGTTGGTGACACTCTAGCCACCACTTCCTCTTTCTGCATACTTCCTCTTCTACTCTGTTTTCCTCTTCCTTTTCCAATCCCTGCAATGGGAGGAGGAGCAGTGGAAGCCAGTGAGCTGACAGGGATGGGTGCCCCCTGCCAATGTGCCACCTAAAGCACCCACCTCAGAAGGCCTCATGGATGGGCTGCCCCTGGATAAAACCTGCTGGAGATGGAGCAGTTCGAAGGTTGGAATCTGTGGGTTGTTGATGACTAGTGTGGGTGCTCTGAATGTGCATGTTCCCCTTTGGTACTGAATAGCGAATACATTTTGGCAAAAAGTAAAGGGATGGAGTGAGTTCTGTGAACAGGCAGTTGTATGCAGTGGTGGGATTCAAATAAATTAACAATCGGTTCTATGTCCTTCAGGGCGGCCTTCAGGGCCATCCGCTGCCTTTCTTCCCTCTCCCAACCTAAAATTAGCAACCGGTTCTGCAGAATAGGTGAGAACTGGCTGAATTTCACCACTAGTTGTATGAGCAGCAAGGTTGGCTGTGGGAGACAAGAGAGAAAAGTGAAGAATAAAGAGGGGTTGGCATGAGTAGTTCTAGGATAGGGTGAAAAATGCCATGGTGGATATAGAGAAGGAGGACTAAAAAGAAAGAGGGATCAGACCATTATAAAAGCAAGTTCACAAAAGTTTACTTGTCCAGAAACATTTTTTTACCAGCATACTTGTCCACTAACATACCTATATTAGTTATTTGGGAACTAATATACTGAGGGCACAATCCCCAGATGCCCTTGGGCCGCTTCAAGCTGCTTGTGTTGGCCCAGCGCTGTTGCGAACATGCCATAAAGCACGTCTGAGTCAATGCAAGTGGCGCAGGGCCAATACAGGCAGCTGTATCTGCTCACTTGTGTTGAAGAGAGGCCTGGGTTTGGCCAGCACAGGGGCTTTTCTGGGCAGGAAGGAAGGCAGGAGGGAGGTCAAATGGGGCAGGGGATGGGCGGGGCAGCCCGGGGAGGGGGGAGGAGCTCGTTAGGCTGCATCCAAACCCTAGGCCATGTGGCCCTAAACATCAGGCGCAGATCTGAGCACCCCGTTGGCCTGGCCGGGGCTTACCCCAGGGCAAGGGAAACATTCCCCTTGCCCCGTGGTGTGCTCCAGCACAGTCCTTACCTGGTCAGCGCAGGCCAGCTGGCTGGCCTGGTCCACCGCAGGCCAGGATTGTGTTGTAAATCTGGACAAAACAGGGGCCCTTTCAGTTTGGAGAATGACAGTGTTGATTTTGGACTGTCATTTAAAAGGGGGTCCTACTCCTTCCATATGTTGTAAGCCGCCTTGGGTTACAGGCGTATTAAACATAAGGGGAAAAGCACAGAATAAATATGTTCAATAAATGAATAACAGGCTGGAAAAAGACGCAGCTTCCTACTTGGTTGCCTGGAGTCAAATCTCAGCCCTGACAGGACAACGGGATGTGTGGCTATTTCCAAGCTTAGATTTGGAATGGATGAGGTGGGCTACCCAAGAGTATTTAGATAGGTCCTGTGCACTGTGCCTTCGTGAGTGTAACTGTGTCTCCTCCATCCCCTGATTCAGGTGCGCTCTCCAGTGTCCGACTCTATCCTGGGGGAGCAGACCCTGGTGGTGTCCGAGGAGAAGGTTTCTGTCTCAGAGCTGCAGGCCCAGCTGGTGTCGGGCCTCTCGTTGGCACTCTCTGTGGAGTCGGGGCACTTGAATGTCTTCACCGCCACATGTCAGGGACTCTCAGCCCTGCATTCCTTGAAGCAGGTGAGAAGGTGTTGTGGTAGGGTAGCAAAGGAGGAGTCACAACAAGGAGCTGGTAGCCTTGTGGGTTTCATGCCCATCTTCTTTTATATTATGGGGCAAAGGGACGCTGAGTCTGCACACTTAAGATGTAACCCTATTCTGGTTGGAACTATGCATTACAGTGGGCACATGTGGTGAAACCAACACTCTTGTGTCGCCTTCTCCTCTCTACCAGTATCAGTACCAAAATCAAGTAATACAAATGTGGGGTAGAGTTTCCCTGCACTAGCATGTGGTAGCTGGTGAAGCAGAAGGGAAAGGAGAGAGGAAATCTGCAGTTGTGTGCTTCTGCACTAAGATTGCAGGACTCCCTCTCATTTCTAGAAAGCTAAGTGACCAAAACCTGCTGCTCCCATGCAGCATTAAACTATGCATGCTTCTGGTCCTCAGTGATTCTTTGAAGCAACCTCTCAGGGCTCTGAACTCCCAGACATAGACAAGCCATCGTCAGAAAGATCAGGTGACAGGACTCATTTCCAGCATACAAACCAGTGCCGGAGCTCACCTGCTGCGAGCTGTCGCTCATGTTAAGCTGTGTGCGCGTCCCAGTGCTTGTATGATCTCTGAAGTCTTCTTTCTCTCATAAACCAAATGACCTTTTCCCTGCAGGAAGCCGTGCTGAGTGTCTGGCTGGTGTTCTCTGACCACACCTTGGCTCCGGTGGAGCTTTACGGCTGGCGTGATGTGGTGCTCTCGCTGTCTTCTCTAAACCCTGGCGTGATCTCCGTGCGTGTGGGGGAGGAGCAGGCCCGCCCCGTGGTTGTGGCCGAGGGACCAGGTCGAGGGTCTTTCCTGCAACTGAGCCTGCATTCCCCAGACTCCTGTCGCAAAGGCAAGCATCGGGCTCCACTCGCCCAGGGCACACTGTGGCTGGAGGTCAACCTTGGCCAGCACCTCCCGACAACCAGCATCCCACGGCAACGGGATCCCCGTCCCCACGGAGAGTCTCCCTTCCAGCGAGCAGAAGGAGCCATGTCAGGGGAGGCAGTCACAGTCGCAGCTGTCACCGAGAGTGGGAGGGGGGCAAAGAGGCACGGCCCAGTGGGGGTGGGGCCACCGATGACCAAGTTTGAGGGTCCAGGCGGTAATTCGTACGAGAATACTGAGCAGGAGGAGGAGGAAGAGGAGGAGGAAGATGAGATGGTGAAGGCCCCTGCAAGGGTGACGGACCTGGAGATTGGCATGTATGTCCTCTTGGGCGTTTTCTGCCTCGCCATCTTCATCTTCCTCATTAACTGTGTGGTCTTCGTCCTCCGTTACCAGCGCAAGGAGCCTCCTGATGGTGGGTCGGGGGCGGCCTCCTCCACCCAACAGCCCCACAACTGGGTCTGGCTGGGCACTGACCAGGAGGAGCTGAGCCGGCAGTTGGATCTGCAGAGCCAGCACTGCCAAGACCAACCCCTTGACCCTTCGCGCACCAGTGATGGGTGTTGCTGCTGCACAGGGCCGGAAGGCAAGATGGAGGCTGTGGCCCAAGACAACCCAGCTCCAACAGGGCCAGAAACGGGCGTCTCTGCCAATCCTCTGGGCCTGACAGCCCCGGGAAGCCCAGCCCTCACCACCACTTTGGCCAGGAAAAAAGAAGGCAGGGAGGTGGGTGGCCGACGGAAGCGTGTGGAGTTTGTGACCTTTGCCACTCCCCCTGGCTCCGCCCCCAGCCCCCCTGCCTCTGCCCCTGCTGTTCAGTCCATCCTGGTGGCCAGTGAAGACGATATCCGCTGGGTGTGTGAGGACATGGGGCTGCATGATCCCGATGAGCTGCGCAGCTACATGGAGAGGATCCGGGGCAGCTCCTGACCTCAGGCTCTCCGGTGCCTCGCCTACACCCATACGGGCAAACCAATAAGGGACTCGCCTTTGCTCCCCTTGGGTGCTTTCCTGGAATCATCCAGCTGGGCTGTCTACCGTTTACTTGTAGCAAGGGCCCTGCACAACAGGAAACTAGCCAGGGAAAGCTGGGCCAGAGATGATCTCTACGTTAGAGGTCTCTTGGCTGTACCATACTAAGCCCACGCTCTCTTAATCCTAAAGAGGCCTCACAGGTCAACCCCTCCTGCCCATGTACTATATCAGTGGAGCCAGCTCTCGCCCCTGGACAGAGAAGAACACACCTGTGTTCATTGCTTCTCCACCACCCCACACCAGGGCTTTTTTTGTGGGAATGAGGGGCTCAAAGACTCAAGCTCAGCTGAACACCAGCAGCAGGCTAACTGCGATGTGCTCTGGAGGGGAACCCAGGGGCTTCTCCTGGACCTCCCTTATTGCTTTGACTCTCATTGCCAGTGTGTGTCCATTGTGATGGTTTTAACAGCGAGTGTCCTTCCTTCATTCCTGTGGTCTGAGCCAGGGGCTCTTCTCCTATCCTCAAACCCCCTCCCCGGCCCCCCCAACCCTGAAGCTGGGCAAGGACAGAGCTCCAGGGGGTACTGGCCAGTCCTTTTTCACCCCGGCTGCGTGCCTGGTGTCCTTGACAGTTTTGTACAATCACTCATATTTTATACCTGTAGTACTGGGAGGCTGCCAGGCAAGTCCTTTATTTATGGAAGATTTTTAATTCTTACATTGTTAAAAAATGAAATAAATAATTGAAAAAAAACAAACCCACAAGGCAGTTCTGTGTTTGTACTTTATGACTCATGGCTGTTTTCTTACTGATAGGGAGGCAAATCTTGTTTCCTCTGCAATAGTCCCTATTAGCTAGGTTAAGGCCAGAGAGCTGCCCTCTTTCCGGAGCCTGTCTATAACCACCATGGCCTGACCTGGACTAAGCAGACCAAAACCACTGAAGCTCTCCAAAGATCTAAGCAGTCCAAGGCCCTTGTCAGAAGTGTGGAAGCAGAACAATTGTCTGACATATTGTCTGCAGGCATGGGCCATGAAACTAGTAGCCTAGGTTTCCAGTGGTTGGCCAGCCAGCAGCTGTGAGCCTGAACTGTGTCAATCTAGCAGCCTCCTTCCTTTTGCCGCAGACTCACAATGCCCCCGGCAAGGGTTCCCCCACCCCATTTGGCCATGAGAGTGACATAAGCCCTTTTTTAGGGGCTTATTTGTGGATTTTTGCATAAATTCACGTGGTGGAACAGGGCTGGCTTCTTCCCCATCCCCCCTTCTTGGTGTAGCCTGCTGAATAAATTCCCTTGGTAGGATGGAGATAGGGCTGGCTTCCCACCCTGTGATCTCCCCTTTTCTGTTGGCTCAGGGACATAATTTCAGTGCTTGCAACAGGCAGCATTCTCCCTAGATACTTCGCTGATTAAGATACAGGAGTTTTGCCCAGAGGCGTTTCTACAGGGATGGCAAATCTCTAAGTGTTGCAAGAAGCCTCACCCTGTCGTGTAAATCCCTCCTCTCCCTTGCTGCTGTAGCCAGTAAGCAACACCAAGATTGGCTAAAACGGTACAGGAGAGGAGTGATTTCCACTGCAAGGTAAGGCTTCTTGCAAAACTTAGAGCTTTGCCATCCCTGTAGAAACGCCACTGGTTTTGCCCTCCTGAAACTGGTTGACCTTGTGCAAGTCCCTCTAGCTTCTATGATCTGCCTTTTCTCCTTTCATTCCTGGAATAAGCCAATAATAAATCATTTAGGACTAGATTTTATACTACTGGGAAATGGCCGATGCAGGCCCTGTGGAACAGATTCTGCAGAAATCTTGTCAAATGTGAAATGTTTTTACAGGAATTTGAACAGCAGTTTAATTTTTTTAAAATCTTGAAGACAGCTGAAGAGCAAGCCCAGCACATTCAAAGCTTCACCTGAAATGGGCTGCAATAGATTCCACACCTGCGGGGTATGCTTGATATTCTGGATCAACTCCGACCCTGCTAAATCATTAAAAAAAAAAAAAAACACAAAACACATTTCCAATAACTAATAACTTGTTGCCTTGGATTTTGTCCACACTATTGATAAAGTTGGCTTTTCATTGTTGTGTTATGTGTTTTGCTCAGGTCTTTGTGTTCCTAACTCTGCCATTCTGAAATGAATACTGAGGCAAGCTTAAAGGTCAAGAGAAAGGTTATGGAGTACTTAGGATTTCTTTTAGATTTGGAACATTGTGGCAAACATCTGCAAGTAAGCAAACCTTCAAGCAGAAGGTCAGAAGTGCTTTGTTCTTCCAACTGAAAGTGACGGCATGCTTTCGTTGGGGAATAAAAGGTAAAGGTAAAGGTTTCCCCACGACCGAGTGGTCTAGTCGTGACCGACTGTAGGGGGCGGTGCTCATCTCCGTTTCAAAGCCTGTGAGCCGGCGTTTTTGTCCGATCATGGTGGCCAGCATGATTCTACGCCGTAGCGCACGGAACGCCGTTACCTTCCCACCAAAGTGGTCCCTATTTATCTACTTGCATTTTAGGTGCTTTCGAACTGCTAGGTTGGCAGGAGCTGGGACAAGCAACGGGAGCTCACTCCGTCACGCAGTCTCGAACTCCCAACCTTGCGGTTGAAAGCCCAGCGACAGCGGATTAACTCGCTGCACCACCCCATTTCGTTGGGGAATACAGGAATGCATTTATATTTCCATGTACCCAAGATGAGGTCACGTAACTTCATATTATGTAAGATCAAAATGTGCAGGTTTGCAGTTTTCAGTGCAGCTGAAGTGAAATGGATGTTGTTTCCACTAAGGCAGTGGTTCCCAAACCTTTTAGCACCGGGATCCATTTTGTAAAATGACACTTTATTGCAGGGGCGACCAATCCTTCAACTTCAGGTCTCCTTGTCCTTTAACAATTGTGTAGAAGAGGGAATTTTAGCAGATTCATCTTGGACAAGCTGCACCTGCTGAAATTCCCTCCTCTAGACAAGCGTTAAAGGTCCAGGAGCCCTGAAATTGAAAGTTTGGCCACCTCTGCTCTGTTGTGACCCACTTAGCTTTACAAGACTAAACAGAAAAAAGTTTCATTTCACAAGCTGCTCAAGTCTCAATTTTTATCCTTTTTACTTCGGATTGGGACCATTCTGGTGGCCTTGCATCCCCCTCAGCCTACCCTTTGAAAGGGAGCAAGGCATGTTCGTCTCGTGAGTGTGCAGGAGCAGCTCCGTTTTGGTTTCTGTAGGGCCCAATACATTTTCCTTGTCAGCTATCAGCTTGTCAGTTTCACAACCCAGCAAAAATTGGCTGGTGACCCACTGGTGGGCCCCAACCCACAGTTTGAGAACCACTGCTCTACGGAAAACCACACAGTGACTGACAATGTGCATCCTTGAGACTAAATCAGTTCACAGAAGAATCTAGGAACATGCCTCTGTCATTGGACATTATATTCAAAGTTGCCTGGAGATCTGATGTGTTGCCGTGTCCTCAATTCTCAGTCTATCTTTGGTACACCCATCCTGGCCTTGGCCAGCGAAAGGTTTGAAGAGAAGGTTTTCACGAAGTCGCCACGACTGACCAAAGGACTCAAAAACTGTCAGTGTGCAGAGGGAAGGGGATGACTTAGCTGCAGGAAGAATTGCAGGTACTGCTAGGGGCAAGCGTCTGTTGGCTCTTAGGAGCAGCCTTGCTGGGCCAGACAACAATCCACCTAGTCACAGAGGCTTGTACCCCAGGATAATTCCTTGGCCGCCCAATAGTCATACACAGCTTCTGAAAATAGGGTGTTAATGACACCTTGAAAATGGGGCTGTGTTCCCCAAGCTTCTTGGCTAGTTGCCACTGATGGCTCTATTCCTCCAGAATTTCTTTGGTGCTTTTACACAAGCCTTTACCACATCCCATAGGTCGGCTACTGCACGAGAGCAGTGTTGTTTGGCTGCATGCTGAGATCAGCTGAACCTCCTTACAGTCCTGAGGCGAGTCAGTTGCCCTCACATCCAATGCAGAGGAAGCAGGAAGTGGACCGCTGCTGACGGTCATAGCGGATGGCAATCCAGGCAAAGAGAAGGCAGGTGACTGCCTGAATCACAGCCAGCAGGAAGAAATAAAAATCCATCCGACAGTTGTTAATGTTCCCTGGAGGAAAGAGGGAGAGCCATTAGCATGCCCGGAGGAGGTCAGCAGGAGAGACCAGTGCTGGAAGCTGGGGCAGTCCCTGGTCTCGGCAAGCCTTGCTCTGAATTCTCCGCATACAGCAGTCTGGCTACTTTTTTTTTTGGTCCTCTCTCTGACTCTGAGTACCTTCTTGTCCTGCCCTCCCTGCCATCATCATAGCCAAATATGGTCCAGACGTTTCAAAGGGAACCACCAAGAAGTAGTGCTACCAGCCTTGCTATCACAGCAGGTGCAGCTCAGCTAGATCAGATGGAGGGCCCACAGCAACTGAGAGAATACTCTAAGCACACTTGGGCATGGTGTGTGACTATTTCAACCATATCACCACTCTGGTCTTTCCCACACTGTTTATAGCCAGCATGCCCACCCAATGGATGAACAGATGGACAGGCACTGGGAATATTCAGTAGTGTGGGACTGCACTATGGGGAACCGGCTTCCATGCTGTTAGGTAGTGAAGTGAAGGGGGACTCAGATAGCAGGATGCACATTTGCATCTGTGAATGCACATCATCCACCCCCTGCAGGGAAGATTGAGATCACATTGGATGCATGTCTAATCTGTGCACCTGATTCCCAACCAATAAGGGAATCCAGCGTGAAAGCCTGGATTAAGGTCACAGTGTTTAAAAGAATGATAAAAGAAAATGTAGACGTTTTCCAAAAACACACACAAAGTGTTTCCAAAGGGTGATAAAGTACAGTAATTCAAATCCACAATACCGAATATGACAGTAGGTCCAAGGGGGAGCATTTATTTTAGATTAACTGATCCTAAATTTAAAACATAGGATTATATAGATTTCTTACTTTTGCAATCTTCCGTCTTTATTCTAATCAACTCTTCCTTCTTTTCCTCAATTCTGAGGAAATTCTGATCACTTTGGTTAGGTCCAGGTTCTAACCTATGTCTATCATTCTACTACTCACCATAATCTTCCGGGCAGTTCATCCAACCGTTGGTTGGCACTGAGAGTAACGTCAGGAGACCAGATCCTAAAAGTGATCCCACACCAGAAATGAAGAAGAAGAAACCCATGATAGCTCCTTGCATGGATTTGGGTGCTTCAGAGTAGGCAAACTCCAGCCCTGGGAAAGAGGGAAGTGTTCAGAGGATCAAATAGCCAGGAAAGCGAAGTACATTCTTAGGGACCAACTAAGAGAAGCCACAGGATCAGGTGCACCAGTGCAAGTCACTATCAAGGGCGTGGCTTCTCCAAACATTGGAGCCACTCGAAAGGAAGGAAAAACCTTTCAATAAACAAAGATCAAATTGCTTTCCAATAAATGCCCATTGGTCAACTAAACATAATGTCAGAATCGACATTAGAATGTTCATTTTTGTTCAAAAAAAATTATAAAAAACAAGAGTGTTAAGTTTTCCTCCCCATTTGCAAATCTTTTTCCCAAGTCTTCAAAATGCTTCTTTATACTGATATTTTCACTTAAAAAAAACATCCTCTCCCGTAAGTGTCTCCCCACACCGTAATATCTGCAGATGCGGCTTCATTGTGTGCTCCTTCATTAACTAGCCTGATCTGCTGAGAAATAAAGTATGGCCTTTTTGGTAGCAGCACCTGTACCATGGAATGTTCTCCCCAGAGAGCTCCATACATGCTTAGGTGCTTTCATTCCCGTAGACTTCTCCTGTTTTTAAAGCTGCATGAGTGCTGTTTTCTTGTTCTTTTCAGGTGTGTTTTATATCTTCCAACCTCTGCATGTGTTATTATTGTCTTTATCTTTTGTACACTGCCTTGAGTATTCATTCAGAAAGGGAACTCACAAACAAGAATTGGCATGACATGCAGAAGTAGTCTGAGAGCGCAATCCTAAACTGGAGTTAGGCTGGCATATGAAAAGCCAGCAAAGTTTGGCCAGCACAAGGGCCACTGTAAAGCGTATTTGGACCACTCTCGGAGTCAGGAAGGATGGCTCATGCCTGTGTGCTGGCCTCTCTGACCTTGGGAGTGAACTAAACTTACTTCATGGTGTCCCTTGTGCTGGCCAAATTTTGCTGGCTTAGTTTATGCCAGCCTAACTCAGTTTAGGATTGCACCCTGACTGTGATGGGGGGGGGCAGTAGAAGGAGGAGGAGGAAGTGCCAACCTTTTCCTTGCTCTTTGTCCCCCTGCCAAATCCTATCCCCCTCCTACTGCCCCCTCCCCCGGGGTTCCATGTGTGTTTGAAAAGGCAATAGTACCACTTGTGCTGCTTACCTGGAATGCTGGCAAAGATTTCGCTGACTCCAATGAGCAGATACTGGGGGATTTGCCACCAGATGGGGAGTACGGCTGCAATATAATCATCCTTCCCAATTCGTTGTGTGATGGTCTGGTTGTTGTTCACATAACTCAGCCTGCTGGTCTCCAGAACACCTGTTGGGAAGCAGCAGCATTTAAAACCAAATAAAAGCATGCACAATATCACCATATGCACCTCACAGATAGGGCCATTTAACCATACAGCTTCTCTGGGCCCTATCTAGGGAGCGCCCCACTCTGTCTCACACTTTAGGGACCCCCTAGCAGTTTCCATTCCTTTAGCAAGAGCATTCCCTGTACAAGAATAGCTCTGCCTGCTAACAAGGCAGTCACATCATGTACTTACTTTAGTGCTTTCCAATTAATGTTCCAAATTGCTTTCCTCCACCCTGAGTAGTGGTTGGATGAATTGTTGTTACAATGCTGCAAGATATGTAGATGGTTGCTTATGGCGTCTTAATGGCCGATGCTTCAACAGTATGGCAATGAGAGAGAGTAAGAGGTTGTTGGTGGTGGTTGTTCAGTCGCTAAGTCGTGTCCGACTCTTCGCGACCCCATGGACCACAGCACGCCAGGCCTCCCTGTCCTCCACTACCTTCCTGAGTTCGCCCAATTTCATGCTCATTGCTTCGGTGACACTATCTAACCATCTCATCCTCTGCCGCCCCCTTCTCCTTTTGCCTTCCATCTTTCCCAGCATGAGGGTCTTTTCTAAAGAGTCCTCTCTTCTCATCAGGTGGCCAAAGTATTGGAGCTTCAGCTTCAGGATTTGCCCTTCCAGGGAGCAATCAG
Source organism: Lerista edwardsae (assembly GCA_029204185.1). Lineage (NCBI taxonomy): Eukaryota > Metazoa > Chordata > Lepidosauria > Squamata > Scincidae > Lerista > Lerista edwardsae. Next base: position 1,395,513 of record JAJKFI010000134.1, on the reverse strand, counting down.
GCTTGACTTCCTGTAGGACTGACTGATTGGATCTCCTTGCAGTCCAGGGGACTCTCAACAGTCTTCTCCAACACTCTCCTTTAAGGAGGAGCACCAGGCCAGCGTACACCCAGTGGGCCAGCACAGACTTACCCCAAGGCAAGGCAACAAATGCTCCCTTACCCCCTGAGGAAGCCTCTAGAGGCCAAAACTCCTCTGTGGGATATGGCACACGCCATGTTGGCACAGCTGCATTGTCACGTAGGATTGGGCTGCCTGTCCAATAAAACAATGTCATTAGTTCTATGTCCAGTTTGTTTCCAACTAGAACAGTCATGTTCAGCTGTACAGAAAGTGAGGTATGGAAATGTAGGTACCTTTCACTTGGTCCTCTCATGAAAACAGCTGTGGTTTGTATATGAACCCGCCTTCTACCTGGTCAGACTATTGACCTGCTGCCAAACCCACCTCTTTCCTGGGACAAGACCTACCAACCCCCACCCTTCCTGTTCTCCATACTTCTTTTGTCTTCACAACAACTCTGTGAGGCAGCAGCCTGAGCAGGGCTGGCCTTAAAAGCTGTAGGGCAAGACAGCGAGAAGAGACTGTGCAGGACCATATGGAAAACTCAGTTCTGATCAGGAATTGCCATTATTAGATTGGATCCAAGCCCTCTCTTGCACAGGCTTTGAAAGGCTTCATGACCCCATTGGGGTTGCGACCCACAGGTAGAAGAACACTGGTCTATATAAAGGGCCATGCACATGGATGGAACCATAGAAATAGCTAAGCATAAAAATAATGTTATGTTTTGAGCTTCAACTCTAGAAACAGATGGGATGGATACAAACCACTGAATGAATGACTCACCTGCTGCAATGATGGAGGCAAGGCCAAACAGCATGCCCAAAGCCATCCTCTTTAGTGCTGACGGCAACAGCTTCCTCCTTACGAGGAACGGGTCAATGATTCTGTCCTTGAGTGGGACCAGAATCACCAGAACCACCACATTAGCTAAGAGGAGCCAGGCATCTGGGAACTGGAGAGAGAACGGGGTCAGGACAAAGAAACAAATTCATGGATACCAGAAACGATACCAGCTCTTCCTCAAGAGCTGATTCATAGACGTGATGCACATGAGGGCACCTGTTTTATAGGGTGATTACAGCAAGTGTGTCCCTTTCATGGAGCTGCTAAGGGCCAAGTCACAAAACCAAACGATCACACTCAGTGGATCTGTGTTGACATGCGTGCTGAACTCTGCAACGTTCACAGCTCACAATTCCATCCCTATTCATTGTGCCATGAAGGGATGTCTAAAGTAGGGCGGGCAGTGCCATGAAAAGTGAAGTGAGCTGCAGACTGAACTCCTGCTGTAGAAATCACTCCGCCATTTCGCCCCATGCAGAACTCTCAGCTCAACCTACGTTCACCACACACCAGTCTGGCTGTGTGAACCAACCGCTGTTGTCAATCATCTGGGCACACAAAGGGTTGAATCCTGTCTTGCAAGAGCACTTGCTCCAGAGGTGCTACTCCTGGCAACTTCTCTTCCCCACTCCAGCTCCCCGAACTGCTTGCTGTCTTGCTCCCGACAGAATGAAGTTGAGAGACAAACTGTAATACAAGCCCCACAGGCACCAAGCAGACACAATAGGCTGGCAGTGTCACAGAGAGTGGGGATACAGACAAATCAATACCATTTCACTGCTTCAAATAAAAGAGATGGTTTTACAGTCCTGAAATAGAAGCAGTCCCCTTGAGATTGTGTCTGCTGTCACACAAGCATCTGACTTCTTTGTTCAGAATCTCTAAGTCCAGCCTACACAGACCATATTTTCTCTCATTTCAGTTCCTCCCTAACCATGGTCCAGTTTGTGACCCAAAGGGGAAATACGGCAATTTCTGTCCTGGCCTGTGAGCATAGTTAGAATCACAAGCAGCTTGTCAGCAGCTGTTCTGCTTACAAAGGTCAGATTGTGCTTAGGAAGAGAAGAAATTCTGCTTTAGGAACTCAGTCTCATGCTCTTGCTTTCTCCAAAACAATGTCTCTTTTTCCCCCTACCCTGGAGCAACACTGGTGCTCACTAATACAGCCTGTTCAATTCCAGTCACCATATTACAGAATGATACTATTCTGTACAAACATGAAATGTACAGTTCCAATGTCTGAGCTGGAAACCCTTTCCAAGGCTTCAGGGGCTGGCAAATCCACATTTTTCTTCCTGCCATAAGCAATGGAGTTGACAATTGCTTGTTCCGCTTACCGTGTAGCCACTATCTGTGGTTGCAGAGAGAGTGCTGATGTTCAGATCTCTGTTCTGAAAGATGTTGGGAATGAAAAGGTGCAGTCCCTGCAGGTAGTAAGTTGACTGCATCTGAAATTCGACAGAAAAGGAAAGTCATTAAAGAAGAAAGAGGGGCATCTCCTGGACATGTCTCTAGCAGGGACGTCGCTAAAGTCATGCAGGAAGATGCAATTGCATCGGGCAACAAGCTTTGGGGTGGGGCAACAAGCTGAGCATGACACTAGTGGCCAAAATTGTGAAAACCATCATGTTATACCATTCAATGTGGAATTTAATCCTAACTTGCACTGGTACAGGCAGGTCAACAGGCCTGCTCTGAATCCAATGCAGTTGAGAAGTGGGGTTGGGCACAACATGGAGTAAGGGGATTTTAGTCCTTCCAGCGAGCCCGATAGGGAGCCTAGGTCGCCAGAGTGGTCCCATTCCACCCCAGGTCTGATCCATCTTCCAGTCCACCCACAAACGTCCCCTCCCCGCTCCGGAACTCCCTCCTACCACCTCTCCAACCCTCCCCCCCCATGCCAGCCTGCCTAGGCCAGCACAAATTCACCCCATTCTGGTGTGGTTCCAGCATAGCTAGGCCAGCGCTTGACAGCACATTTGCAACACTCGTCAGCCGGCAGAAGGGACTTGTGCCGGCTTTTGGGGTGTGTGTGTAGGATGGTGCTGCCCAGCTACAATCCTACACATACTTACCTGGGAGTAAGTCCCATTGAATACAAGGGGACTTCTGACTAGATATGCATAAGATTATAATCACTGTAAAATGTACACTGTAAACTAATCACTATAAACCAAAACGTCACTGTGGAAGTAAGTAACTGCATCATGCACAGAAGCATCAAGCTGGCACCAGAATAGCTATCCTCCTAGCCAATTTTTAACAATTTGCTTTAAAATACTCGATTCAATTGCTGTCTGTACATGCCATTCCTCTCACAAATATCTCTTTGGGAAAATTAGTTTTAAATTTATTGGCAATGTGCACTCACCCAAAAACAAGGATTTATAACCCTGTTTAAAGATGTGATGGGAATAGAAACATTTCCATTTCTTTGACTTTTAATGCCCATTTCATTTCAACTTTATTGTAACTGCTTGTCAATTTTACAGCTGTGTTATGGCAGTAAACGGGAACCAGGGGGAAAATGAAACGGACAGGCCCCAGTCTTTCTGTGTTCTCTCTTCCCTGGTATCTGAAGCAACAGCCAACCTTGCAACCTGATCCTATGCAGCAGCTTTACTTGGAATTTTACTTTCCATTTTGGAATGGAAATACGCACATCCTCTGTTCCTTTTGGCCCCACCAGCTGAACCAGGGGTGTCAAACATTAGGCCCGCAGGTCAGATGCAACTCCCAGAAGCAATTTATCTGCCCCCCCATTATCTTTAAATTATGAAAAAGATTTGCTCATTTTCTCTTCTGTCATACGCAGCTAATGAGTTTCTATGTGAGAAGAAAGAGCTTATTTCTGGCCGTTGTATGCTTAATGATGTCACTTCCTGCTTAATGATGTCACTTCCAGCCCTCAGCAGGTGCCATGAATGCTAGCTCACTATATGAAATGAGTTTGATACCCCTGTGCTAAACAGATCAGAACTTCAAGCCACCGCAGGGTAGTGGGACCTTGCTGTTTTGGTACGTGTGCTACCTGGAAATAGACCATCCAGTATGGGATGAGAGTTAGCAGCACAGGAAGAATCTTCACCATCGCCTGGAGGTTTGAGACATCCTCATCTGAAGGCCCCCCAGGATGGTGCCTTGGACCATCAACTTCTGTCTGAGGATTGCTTGCTCTACAGTATAGAGAAATGAGGGAGGGAAATATTTATTTATTACAGTATTTGTATTCACGTTTCTCATTGATTCACAGAGCAATCCTAACCCCCCCTTGGGCTGACATAAGCCACTTGTGTTGGCCCTGCAGTGTTGCACACATGCCATAAAGCACGTACACGCCAGTGCAAGAATCAATGGGCCAATACAGGCAGCTGTGCCAGTCCGGCACTGCCACCATGACTGCTGGGTATATCAGTCTCACGCTGGCTGAGTTCAGCCAGCGCAGGGCCATTTTTAGGCAGGGAAAAGGTGGGAGGGCAGAACAGGGAAGAGTGAGGGCGTTCCTGTGGGTAGGGTGGCCCTGGGGGAGAGGAGTTTGGATGCGGCCATTAGGCCACATACAAACTCCTGTCCCTGGGCCGCACAGCCCCAATTTAGGCTGCTGCGGCTTGTTGGACTTGCGCCTGCTAAACAGCAGGCGTAGATCCAAGAAGCCTCATCAGCCTGGCTAAGGTTTACCCTGAGTCAAGGGGGCAAACGTGCCCTTGCCCCATGGAGGCTCCAGCAGCCTCCCAATCTGCACTGGATGCAGGTTCTTAAGCTGTGATCCTTTCTTGACAGCTGACTTCTCCACACTCCTCCACTCTTTGACAGTGGCGGCTTGACAGTGACTCTATTCTCTCACAGCGGGTTATTCCTGTTTGTCAGTGGCTTTCAGTCTCCCCTCCAAAGGCATGACCAAGTTGATTCCACTTAGCCACACCTCCTTAATGTGTAAAGTCTTTCCAAACATGACCAAGGTCAGATTCAGGGTTTCAAAAGCAGTGGGGAATTCTCCTGCAGTCCAAGCTGTAAGGAAGATCAACCTATTTTGAGGGGGGAAAATGCAGTGCTTTTACTAGAACAGCTGAAAGAGACCTCCCCATCTACTTTGAGGACCTCTTTCACATGGTCACTCTCTATGCCATGCTGACAAACAAAGCAGCTCTCCTGGTAATTCCAGCAGGTATGCTTTGCATACAGAAGGCCTGAAACCTTGGAAAGGCACTGCCAATCAATACCAAGCTGAATGGATCAATGGTCTGACTTGGCCTCCTATGCTCGTCAGTGAGTCAAGAGGACTGCCATTACAGAAGTGCTACCTGAGATTTACAAAGCCCCAGTCCATGCACTCAGAGATCTATAGTGGCAAAGAGGCCACCCTGCTCAACTGAAACAGGCATTTTCCATCTTACCTATCTTTGTTGGTCATCTTCCGAAATGCTTGACCACAGCAGCTGCTTTGAAAGGCCAACTGGATCAGGGTGGAGACTTGGCTGCCTGTGGCAGGCTTTGTGACAAAGGTGGGGGCAGCCAGGAGGAAGATTAAAAGGGCAAGGGCCAGACAGACGGCAGGGATCACATATCCAATAAAAAAGTCCACATCCTGCTGAATAAAGGCCACAACTAGCAGGGAAATCACAGCCCCAATATTAATGCTCCAGTAGAACCAGTTGAAGAAGCGCCGAGTTGCTTCCCGGCCCCGGTCTGTCACCTGCAAGGAAAACAAGGCAAGGGATTGAGGCCAGTATGAGCTTATGAATAAGTATGGTTTGATTTTTGGTAACCAGGCAAGGAAGCTCTTGTAAACTGGAAAGCAGCAGATTCTCTCTTTTGCTTTCCCACCAGGCCATCCAGTCCAAGTATAGGATTGTCTAAAGCAGTGTTATTCAAACTGTGGGTTGGGACCCACTTGGTGGGTCACAACCTGATGTCAGGTGGGTCACAGAAAGCTGAGAACAGCCATCTTGGAAATTGCAGACCTTACTCTTGCTATATTCCTTTTGTGAATGTTAACAGTTTGAATTTTCAAGTGAGGTTTTTTTTTTTAATTGTTTTTAATTCAGTGCTTTTACATAATATTTTGTCCTAATTTTGCTTTTTGTCAAAGATGTTTCATGGTTGTTCATTTGCTTCATTCCAAGAATGTCAGTTTGCATTCTAGGAATGTCATCTGATTATGTCACGCTGACACAGAGGCGGATCTAAGGGCGGGGGCAAATCTCTAAGTGTTGCAAGAAGCCTTACCCTGTCATGTAAATCCCTCCTCTGCCTTGCTGCTGTAGCCAGTAAGCAACGCCAAGATGTTGCTTTTCCCTGTGAGGATTGGCTAGAACAGTGCAGGAGAGGAGTGTTTTCCACTGCGAGGTAAGGCTTCTTGCAAAACTTAGAGATTTGCCCCCCCCTTAGATCTGCCTCTGCTTGACAGCACTTTCTGCTTGGCACTTCCAACTATGACATCACTAATGACATCACTTCCAGTGGGTCGCAACACAAGTATCATTCTAAAAATGTGGGCACTGGTCTAAAAGGTTTGAGGACCACTGGTCTAAAGGACAGTAAAAATGTCTGAGAGTTTGCAACTTTTGTGGATTTATTTATAGGTTATGTCTCGGTGTGATGGTTTTTTGTTGTTGTTGTTAAAACTGCATAAAAACACAAAACACCCCTTTTTATTGTGAAAGTAGCCAAATAAAAACACAACACACTGCATTTTGGTGCTTAAAGTGTTTTCCAGAAATTAAAACTGATTACTATTCCAAGCAGAAATAATACTATATCACCTATACCACCATGCCTAGTACACTTTTAAAGCATTTAAAATTCATAAAAATGAGAACTTGGAGAGTAAAAAAACACATAACACTGCTTTCTGCCTTCTATTCCAAATCATGGAATCTGTGGAAAAAATAACATCATTTTCAAAGTCCCCTTGTTATGTGTTATGTGTGTATGACATGCATGAAGAATAACATTGAAAAAATGGAATGAGCTGCAACGGAAGGAGTAACAATGGTGTTGATCCACACCAATGCTGCTGGCCTGACACATTCTGTCCCCTGGGGAAAATGTGCTGCCCATGTGCTGCACATGGATCCCACCCGTAAACATGGGAAAGTGAAGCCGTTTCAAGAAAGAAGCGACATCTTCTTTCTGGATTGAAATGAATTATGGGAAAGAGGATTCATCAAGAGGTTCGTCAAGGATACACAAAATTGGGCTGAGGGAGGGGCATTTAAACCTCCCTTAGCAAATGCCAATATAGGGGTGGATTGATTTTAATCAAGGTGATTTAAATTACCAAGAAAAACAGCCAATTTAAATCACTGATTGAAATTAAAGTTTTCCATTTATTACTTAAACACTTCCTAAATAAAAATATATACAAATTGGTAGGTAAAGTCATAAATATTTATAATGAGAGCATTGGCTCTGAGCCAGTTGTAGAGATGAGATCAGGCAGTTATGAGGTACGAAACAGGAGTTTAAAAATTGCCCAGATGGGATGACTCTTCTGATGAATTGTTGCCAGTTCCTGCCTGCCTTCCAGAAGGAAGACATAATATAAGTACGCGAATTGTTATGCTTATACTTTACTAATGGAGAGAGATGCTTTTCTACACAGTTCATTAAACAGCCATAAGTTCAGAAAAGGACGATACACTCAATTTTAAGAGAACGTGTGTTTTGCCTTAAAATACAGATGGCATTTTAAACCAAATTGTTTTTAAAAGGTCAACTTATTGTAGCCAAAATGTGTACGTGCTTACTTATTCACAATTTTTAAATTGATTTTTTTCTAAATGAAAAACACACAACACTTATTTTTATCTTGGCCAACACCACAGGAACATAGGAACAGCCAGGCCATCTAGTCCAGCTTCCTGTATCTCTCAGTGGCCTACCTGATGCCTCAGGGAGCACCATGCGTTGAGCACCCTTCCTGAGAGCAACTAACAGGCAGTAAAGACTCAAGGCCAAATCCTATGGGCCTTAGTGCAGGTGGATCGAGGGTACCGCCCATGCTTCTGTCGCAAAAGGTGCTGTAAGGCACCTCCAGCACTGGTGGTAAGCGGTGAGCAGCAGCCAGTGTGGAATAACACTAGCCCAACACCAGCCTGCACCACCTGGAGGTGGCAATGCAAGTCCGGGAGCAGTGAATGCACTGGTCAACAGCATTGCAGACTTTCCAGACAGGGAGGGAGAGCATTCCTGGATGGAGGGAGAGGTGGGGTCCTGACACAGTGGAGCATGCGGCTCGACACAAAGGCCCTTGCTTCTGCACCAGCAAAATAGCCGACCCAGAGGCGACCCATCACCCACCCTGCACCCTTACTTGCCCCCTTCCTCTGAGGAGCCTCTGGTGCCAGTAGGATGCAGCAGTAGCCGCTTGGCTTGGCTTGGCTTGGCTTGGCTACTGATGCTCATACGAGAGCACAAGCAGCTCAGGATTGGTCTGCCCATCTAAAATGGAAGGAAGACTAAGTGATTGTGCACAGAAAGCAGCATTCAGTATTAGGGGAGTGGCACCAATCCTTCCTGTCTGGGAAAAGAAAGCAGCAGCTCTGCTCTTCTGCCATAAACAAGTTCTGGGATGTGGTGAGAGGGACCAAAACACTTGCAATGAGAACGGAGAAGTTCTCTACCCTTTCTTGGATCCCCAAGGAGCTCACTGAAAAAATTCCTTCTTCTTTTTCACAGTGTGGGTGCTTGCAACTTCAAACATTCAAAATAATAACATAGGTATTTAAAAAAATCAAGTTACAATCATAAGAGGCTAGCCAAAGGAAAAGATAAGCAAAGGGACATTTTACTTTCTGAAACTTAAAAGAGGTAGTTCTCTACCAAGGCTAGGAAAACACACTTTAAGAAAGGAACATAGACAACCACATCTTTTTCTCCAAACATCAGTGATTACAAAGTTGGTCTTTTGTTTATTTGTAATGACTCTGGATGGAAACTCGGCACGCCGGAAGTATTCATCTTTGCAATACAGCTGAGCCATCTCAAGGCCATTCTTGGCTTTGGAGAGACAGCAGAGGATGAGCCAAAGTCTACCGGTGTCCAAGCAAGCAAGCAGCAAGCAAGCAAGCAAGCAAGAGTGAGTGCGCAGAATGTGAAGCAAACTCTCTTACCTGGTCAGCACCAAAGGGTGTCAGGTTGGTCCTGACAGAGCTAATGCCCAGAGCCAGGAGCAGCAGGCCAGAGTACATGAAAGGGGCACAGTACTGGCTTGGCAATTGTTGCTTGCACTCCGTGCTCCCTCTTTGGCACGAGGGCTGGACTGTGTAAGCCGGCATCTCTCCACACAGTGAGAGCCGCCCATCCTGGGAAGCTGTGACAGGTAATAAGCAGGCCGAAACCAGGTACAGCAGGAAGCTGAAGGTGATGGTCCAGTAGCGGCCCAGGTAAGTGTCTGCAAGCCAGCCTCCAATGGGTGAGAGCAGGTAGGAGGCACCAATGAAGAGAAGTGCGGCCCGCGAAGCCTGTGAGCCGCCCCAGTTGAAGTTGCTGCTGTTGAGGTACAGGACGAGATTTGAGACAATGCCAAAGAAAGCAATCCGCTCCAGAATCTCCACCAGCAGGATGGCCACACAAGCAGCCTTTCTGCCTTCAAAAAGGGATGTGGCAGGCCTTTCTGGGGCCTCCTCCTGCCCCAAAAGGGGCTTCCTCTCCCCTTGGGCACCTGCAGAGGCCATGCAGGCCCTGCCTCAGGATGCTCGTTCTTTCTGGGTGAAGCCCTCTTTCCCTCCTTTCTGTCAGCCTCCCGCTTCTCCTTCTATTCTGGGTCTTTCTCCGCCAGCCTCTCTCTTTCTTCTTCAGGTCTGTCAATGCTGCTTGCACTTCCCTATTTCTCAGCTCAATACACATATCATATGACAGCTAATTTCTCTGAAAGGAAACTTTCATGTTGCGCTGGCCAGAGCGGGTTCCTCTTTCACATGAGCATGAGGTCATTGTGCGTCATTCCTCTCCCTTTCATGCTCCCAAATCCTTTTTCAGTGCCTCTTCAAAAACTGATCTTTCTCCTTTATTCTGTTTGTTTTTCCTCCCTCTCCAAAGTTTCTCTTGTATGTGTAGTGTGTGTGTGAAGGAGAGTGCAACAGGGTGTGGGGAGATTATGATCTTGTATGTGTGTGTTTTAAGTCAGTGCAAGAGGGGCTAAATCTGATCAGGCTGTATTGCTAGGGGCAGGGGTTAATCTTTTCCCATTCACTGTTTTACAACTTCTCTTCAACTGCTACAAACTGCAGGAAGAAACATATAAACTGTCAGATCTGCCTCTAGTCAAACTTAACAACAGCTGTTATTTCAACTCTTGTTTCTGGTACGATCTTTAGCCACAACTGTCTTATTTCTACCTCACTTTTGGACAATAAACCAGCGACCCCGCAGTGCGGGTGTGACAGGTGAGGCAGCACCACCCTACCAGAATTCTTTGAAAAGTGCCGCCACTGCTATGGCTTTGATCCTGCAAATACTTACAACCGACAAGCTTCAGCGGCTCAAAGCCCGTGGGTTGTGTTTGCGTGATCACAGCAGTGGCGGCACTTTTCGAAGAACTCCAACAGAATGGTTCTGTCTCATCCGCATCGCACGTCTCTGCAATAAACTACTGATACTGAAGCTGACTTATCTTCCTTTACACATCTGAAGGTCTTTTCAAGGCCCTTAGTGGAACAGGCTCAGGCTACCTCTGAGATCAGCTCCTGGAATCTCTCCCTGGCCTGTTAGATAGCTCCAGCCACCTGAGTGTTTGGGAATCACAGCCTCCCATGGAAAGGAGCAAGGAGGACTTTATTGTGCTGTAGCACCCCTCAAGAGTAGCACTTTGCCCCCACTGTCTACCCTTTCAACAGTTTTCGGACTTTTTTCTTTATTCTCTGGCTGTAAGCCATTCATGGCCCAATAAATAACCTGTTTTACTTCGTGTTACCTTGAAGCATACCTATGCTTTTGAACAATAGTTAACAGCCGACTTGTTAAAGAAACAGCAGAAAACGGTTGGGTTTTCTGTATAATTTGGACAATGTTCTGTTCAGTCTGTGTGGCTTTCAAACGATGTTTCAGGTGCTTTCAACAGAGATGTGGGCTGTCTTGAAAACCAGGCCCAGCACCGTTCCTGTTTTTTCAGCCCTCCCTTTTGATCTTCTTATCTATTGATGAGTCAAGTAAAAACTCCCTGCTTGGGACATTCAGTGAGAGATGTTGTGACGAAGATCTCCTCAGTCAAGAAAGAATTCCCACAGAACCATAAACAAAAGGAAACCACATGTGCCTGCAGCTTGTTCCTGGAAGAACCACCTTTTAGGGAAGCAAAAACCTAGTGAGAAAAAAAGGGGTTGTTTCCCACTGAACAGGCAATCAGATTAAAAGATACCTCAGGGGCAGTCCAATCCTAAACACACAGTCCCCACTGTATCCAGCACAGTTCTGGAGGTCTCCTTGTGTTACCGGAGCATTCAGTGGCATTCCTACAAAACATTAATATAAGTTTTGAGCTCCTGTGTAAAGCATCCAGGAGGACAGCGAGCAAGAGGGGAGGAGCCAATCACCCTCCAATGAGGAGACCTGAGCTAGATGAATCCTGCAGTTCATTAGGCCTGTTGCCTGTGTTCAGATTTGTTTTGTGTCTGTTATATTAATAAAATGCTTAACTGCACCTGCCTTGTGTGAGATGAGTCTGCAAGGAACCCAGTATTTTTCACAGCCTCTTGCCTTCAGAGCCATTCAGGGCTCAGGGAGCAAAGCCTCCAAGCCATGAGTGGCTCCGAAGGTGAGGGGGAGGGCTGAGTTACACAGGAACTCACACTCCTACAAAACTTACAGTTTTGCTCCCATTGGGGATATTTTTCCCCTTACTCCAAGTAATATCCAGCCTGCCTTATGCGGCTACTTTGACCTGCAACTGCTAAATAACCTGTTTTGCTGATTCAGCCCCCTCCCGGGCCTGATCCACCCCCCATTCCACCTCTTGCCCTCCCCACCTCCAAATGACCCTCTTCCCATGGCTGCCTGGCTCATTCTTTACTCTGGCCAGCAGTCGTTGTGCACATTTGCCCTGACTGATTGCTTTTGTTTTTTTTAAGCAGAAAATGGCTATTAGCTTGGCAACATGATGACTTTCACCAAGCCATTACATAGGGATGGTGCAAATGGTACAAGGAGTGAGGCTGGCATGCATATTTTATAGATTTTTATTCTACCTTTTTAACACAGGGGTTCAGTTCCTCCACAAGCCTTTGTCTTGTGCATTCATGCCTCCAGTGCTTGTGTTTACAGTTGTTTTCTGTGCTTTGGGCTCTTTCCCCCTTTGCACTGAGTTTAAAGCTCTCTCTCTTTTCTTTTGTTGTGGGAGGAAATCAAGCCTAGAAGGTAATTTATCTAAGCCTCTGTCCCTTTAAGAGAGACAGCACTCCCAAGATTGAAAGGTCCGTTTTTCCGGCGTGTGTTCCCCTTTCTTGCCAAAGCGGAGTCCGCAAACCCCTTTTGGTTTCCCCGATCCCCCTTGGCGGGATCCTGCTATAGCTTACCCAAAGATTTAACATCAACGGAAGAAAGAACACCAGCTGGACTTCGATAGAGACTCCAGAAGGAAGTTTATTGCAATAAGACGCAAACAGGTCACAAACGCATGTGCAAAGGGCACCCTATTTTGCGTGCCAAAGTACTAGTGGCAAGATGTTTTATATATTTGTACATGCAAATATTGAATAATAAAAATGTCCAATCGGGATCAATCACTTAATCCCCCTGTGATCACTGGTGCACTGGAGTTTTGGGACCTTTGATTGGTCCGAGGTAAATTTGAGGAACTCCCTGAGACATATGACATATGACATATGACATCAATTCACTTAATGGGTGACCGGTGCCTTGGACGAAGGGCTAATCTTTCGCATGACAAAGTCGCAAATGGCTTGACAAAAGGTTGGGGAGGGCACGACAAAAGTTTTGAGAAGGGCTAATCGTTGGGGTACAGACTTGATTGAATTCGGGGGGGAAAGGCGTAAGGTCATGGGGGGGGCAAAGATCATTTCAACACAAAAGTACAATTCATACACCCTGATATGCAAAGAAACCTATTCACTACAAAAGTTCATCAAACGTTTATCTAAATCTACTATGTAAATGTCTCCTGGAATTGGAGATGTTGGCGCTGAAGACGTGACTCAAAGTCTCGACCCGATGGCTGTGGCCCGCTCACGGAGGAATCGGCATCCATTTTGTCCATCAGCGGCCATTTCACGTCCCCCTCACTCAGTTTACACAAGCATGCAGTTCAACAGAGTCGGTTTCCCTTGCAGAGCCCATTTCCCATTCACAAAATATGTTCCCCATTCACAGTTGCCATTTATAAATTCCATTCACGGCTTCCCCTTTAAAGGGAAACCCTGATAGTTCAGCTTTTTGACAGCTCACAGAGATCACATGATCGGGGGTTCTGGGAAATACCGCTTTGACTGCCGGCTATTCTTGAGTTTTTGACAGCCGGTAGCAGTGCCGGCAAAGCGGTGCTCTCGAGGAATTCGGCTTGGGGCTTGACAGTCTGCCTATTAGTCTGTGGTTAACAGTTTGTTTAAGCCAATATTGGGGTGAAACCGCAGGTCAAGGGGCGCAATAATCCCATCAGCGTCGGCTCGCGCTGCTGCTAATCCCATCAGTGTTGTCTCGCTGGGGCTGTGGCAGAAATGGCTGCGGCGCGGGTTCGAATCCCCGGTTCTCCATGTTGCTTTAACTTGTTGAATGAGGGGTCGAGAGGCTTATAGTCACAAGTTTGATTCCGGCCAAGGTTCTAATTTTATTAATTGGTTGCAGAGTGGCTGAGCAGCCAGGAAGAAGCATGGTGGTCATAAACATGGCTGGGCTGTGTGCTCGCAGCCAGGAGAGGAGCGTGATGACTCCAGCTTGGTTGGGGTGGTGTGCCATCCAACCAGGAAAGTAGTTCATAGTGGGTACAGCGTGGCTGGGCGGTGTGTTGTGCGCCAGCAGCCAGGTGAAGGAAATCATAGTGGTTGCAACACGTGGCTGGGGCTATGTGTCTCCAGCCAGGAAAGGAGTTTTTCTGAGGGAACCCCCGCCCCGGGGGGGGGGGTGTTCTCCTGCATCATTTTATTGATTTTCCAAAAATATAGGCCAGAGGTGGGTAAACAAGGGATGGGTAGTGTTAGGCATAGATTTTGACTCCAAATTTATGGTTCAAGAAAAAGGTTTATTCACGTATTTGCAAACACGGGTGACAAGGGAAAAACAAACAATCCAAGACCAAGCCACACCCTGGACTACTTAGTTTAACAATTTATACCCTGCCCTGAGGCGTGTCTCTCCCCCCCCCCCGACACTCATTGGTTCTAGCTCAACCAATCAACAGTATCTAAACTGAATATTTTACCCCTGAGGCATGTTCCCCCCCCCGCCTCCTTGATATGTGCCTCCTCCTTGGAACATTTCTTCATACAATGAATGTTCATGCAAATGTGGGTTTAATGAGTTAGGGATACGGCCTAATATTTATGAGAGCTGTTTACGCAAACTCAGTTTACTGAGCTTCAAGGTTACAGCTTGCTTGCAGACGGTTTGTTGCAATCTGTTACTTTGATATCTGGCTCTTAGGAATGTTAGGTTTCGTTTCTCTTTGTATTAACTTAGAAATGCGAACAGCCCCGTCTTTCCTTTGTAACTTCCCCCTCCCCCCTGCCAATTCATCTGGCTAGCACCAAAATTAGATTTAGAACACAAGCAGATTCTTCAACCACCATTCCTTGCTCTCACACATTACAGGCGTTTTGTTTTAATTTCAGTGTTCTAAAATCACGAATCAATATTTAGGTTTTTTTCATTCTCCACAGTAGGGAGGGGAAAGGGGTGGGATTTTACAAAATGGGTAATTTGGGGTTACAACACTGTTTTCCACAAATTCCACTGTTTTCAACACGCTTCCACAAATCTTTCAACATCAAATTATTCTAAAACATCGTTATAATTATCTCATACTTCAGTGTCTATAACTTTATATACATACCTTTGAGTTCATTGGCAATTTTGTCTTGGGTTCTAATTCAAATTCTTTATCCATACCAGTTATTAAAAGGTTTCCAATACCTTTGAATCTTTTCCCCATATCCTTCTTTCAGATGTTTCGTTAATATATCCATTTCTACTAATTCAAACATTTTATCTTTAAGTATTTCTTCGGCAGGTACAACTGCTAATTTCTACATTTGCGCATATGCTATGCGCAATATACATGTTAATATGTATAATTACATGTTTAATTGCTTTATCCTGAATCGTTAGCATAATATTCAAAAGAAACAATTCAGGTCTAAACAGAATAGTGCATTTCAGCATCTTTTGTAACATCTCATGTATTGCTTTCCAAATTTTTCCCACCACCTTACATGACCACCACATATGATAATAGGTACCATCTGTTTTTTTTACTTCCAACAGTCCTAAGGACTAAGTACCCGCATACATTTTTGCTATTTTTTTCTGGTGTCAAATGTCATCTATAAAACATTTTGTATAAATTTTCTTTAAAGGCTGAGTTTAAAGCTCTCTTGATGAGGTTTGTAAGGCTCTCACAAAACACATTCCTCCCAGTCCTTGTGAGGTGCAGCTGGAAATGTAAAATTTCCAGAAATGTTGAAGCCACAGAGAAGAGAGCAGACACCACCTACAAGCTCTGATAGCAACTACAAATTCAATATACATGTGTAACTCTTGGACATAATGGAAGAACAGGTACTAACCGGCTGAGATGCTTACCATTCTTGGGGAAAAAAAATCTTTTGTTTTAACAAGGCAAAGACATTTGATTAAGTGAAACTTAATGAGGCATTTGTAAAGACAGTCATTGCTGGGGGCAGTTAAGTGGCAAATTGAAGACGTATAAATCAAGTCAGCTGTTAACTAGTGTGCCTTCCCAATAATCAGCTCTGGGTGGTGACTAATTAACAAATAATCAAGAGTGACATTTTATTTGGGGGCAGTAGGGCGAGGGACGATGACTGTGACATGTATAGTGCAAATGAACTCTGGAGGGAGACGGGTGCATGACAGCTGTGGGATTATAGCCATGATAGACACACAGGAGGGGCTAGGTTACTTCAGCAAACGGCAGGGCTTCCCTCTGTGTCATGCGGCCTACAGCAGGCACCAATAATAGCTCTTATTACATGGCTGGCAAACTCCTCCTGGAATCGACAAGGCCTCTTCAGCCCTCCTCATGGGTGCACAAAAGCCTGTGACAGGCTGCTCTGCCACATGCCAGCCCCACCAATAAATAGCATTTTGAACTAATGAGAACCAACTGTGGTGCTAGACAGAGGGTAAATCAGTTGCTAAACCCTTCCCTTATCCTGGGGAATATTATCTCACACACACATGATCTTTCCCCCATAGTGTTTCTTGCCTTCTGAGGCCTCCTTCTGTCTCTTCTCCCTCAGCAGAAGCATCCAGTCATGGCCCTTACGTTGCTCCTGCTCTAGATTTTCAAATGGTTCTGGTTTGTTTTCATTTTCATGTCAAGAACTTCCATACACAGACAGAAGACACAGGAGAGGCTCAAAGGAGATTTTAGTAGTGTATGTGAAAGAGGTCCTCATCATTGGAATTTGCATCAAGCCAAGCATGGTCGCTACAGAGCCAATTGTTCATCAGATACCCCTCTAAACAGCTCAGTTCCAGGATATGTCACTGTAGAAGGATGACATAAATAGCCACCTGGAGGTGAAAATGACTCATTCTAAATTACTTTTTATTTGGAGATTATGTCTTCCAGAGATAGTATATCTTACATTGTATGAGTTCAGGAGAGGGCACTTGTTTGGTGAGCAGAAGGCCCCAGGTTCAATCCCTGGTACCACCTAGAGATGTAAAATTTCAGGAAATTTTGAAAAATGATCAAAAACGGCAGATATTGGTGTCGAATCCATAGTTTTTGGGGTCGCCGGGGCAAATGGTGATGCTCCTGATGCCGTTTAAGTCCGAGTTCGGCCCCCATCAGCATGGGGGGTGAGAAGGGGCAAAAAATAAAATGTCCAAAATGACCAACATTAGTGTCAAATCCATAGTTTTCGGGGTCGCTGAGATGATTGGTAGAATTCATTCCTTTTCGTGTCTAATAGAAGCTTGGGATAATTTGTTACACGGGCAATGCCGGGTAACAAAAAGCTAGTAACAAATAAAGATGAAGACAGAAACATCTGATATGGAAATAGCAATCCAAGTAATCAGTTGGCAATGGCTCTTCTCCACTCTGGCTGAGTTATAGTCAAGCAGCTTGATACCCCAAAACAGACTGTGTCTCTGTGTGGCTGGGATCTTGTCTGCACTGGCACAAAACCAGGCTCCCACATGACCCAAGCAGGGATAATGATTGCTTGAAAAATCCTTTGCCTTTAAATAGAAACAACATGGTACGGGGCAGCCTCATGGCAACACTGCTTCTATGGCCAGTTCCAACATGACCAGGTGCACCATAATTGATGGGCAGGTGTCATCTCCATCTCGGGCGAGGGGGTGCGCAGGGCCCTGGGTGAACATGACCGAGGGGGGACATTCGTGACCGAGGGGTGAAGTGACCCCTCACCAAGACTGGGGCCATGGAGTCACGTGGCCAAAGTGTGCTTGTCTCCTGCCAGGACAAAAAATCAGCATTAGCATGGTGTCGGCCCTTCCGGTACTGCACCGTAAAAGCATATGGCTGCAGGGTCATGTACCATCGGGCCAAGCGGAGGTTTGACTCCGTAAGGTTTGATCCGTAAGGGGTGCATGGTCAGTTACCAACGTGAACAGGGCCCCCAAGAGAAAGTACCGGAGGGCCTGCAGGGCTCATTTTATGGCTAGGGCCTTTCTCTCTGTGACTTAGGCTTTCTCAATCTTGTTCAGCTTCCTGCTTAAGAACATAACAGGGTGCTCATTGGGGGGATCCCCTTGAGCCCGCACTGCCCCCAACCCTGTGCCAGATGCATTGGTCTGTACTACAAAGGGGCGGCTGAGATCTGGCACCCACAGGACTGGTACTGCGCAGAGTGCTGCTTTTATTGCTGTAAAGGTGGCCTCACACTCCTGGGGCAACAGAGAGAGGAACTGTTCCACTATGACCAACTCAGCCACGTCCCGGGCCAAGTGAACAGCTGGCTTGAGCCACCGTAGCCCATTGTTCTTGATGCGGATGCCCACTAGGCATATGCCCCTGGGCAATTCGGTCTCCCTCATACGGCAGCGGTATGTTTCTTTTGACACGTTCAGTGTGCCCAGGATCATTGCCTTCACAGTGGTGTAAGTGGAAGCCTCCTCAGGGGTGAGCGTATCTACTGCTTCCTGTGCCACCCCCATGAGGCACAGGGTCAGGATCGCCGCCCATTGGGCGGGGGGGGGGCAGGCAGCCACCCTGGCAATACGCTCAAACATACTGAGATCAGCTTTGGGGTCATCGTCGGGCCCCATCTTCTGCATTCGTATTGGTGGGGGGTGGTCCGCCATCCCCCACCATTGGCGGCCTGTTTGGGGGGGCCGCTGCTGGAGGGGTAGGTTGTGCCTGGGCCCAGGCGGCCATCTGCTGCATCCAGGTCGCCTGCTGGTCTGCTAGAGCCGTCAGTATCCACTGCTGCCCTTCTGCCTGGATCTGTTGCTGGTTCACCCACCAGCGCAGCCAATCGGGGGCCGCCCCCTCCACAGGAGCCGCGGCAGATTTGGGGACAGTCCCCGGCATCTCCACAATTGTCATCTCCATCTCGGGCGAGGGGGTGCGCAGGGACCTGGGCAGTGACGTCATCCAAGCGCGCAAAGTACCGGAACGCTTGGATGATTGACAGCCCTCCGCCCAGTGATGTCATGCAGGGGGTACGCGGGGGTACGTGAGTACCGGTTTCTAGGATTACAGCTGGCCCCGCCCATTCGCCCTCCCACTCGTCGACTCCGCCCTCTGCAACGTTTGAATTTCCTGCATGTTTGAGTTGCCTGCATGTTCTCAGAGCCAGGCAGGCAGGCAGGCAGCAAGCGGAGCCTTTCCTTTCCTTGCCACTGAAAAATGAGTTGCTCTGGGGTTTTAACATGATGCCAGCCCTCCTTAACATGTTCTGGGGGTGCTGTGGAATACTGTTGCAACTGTTGGGTCAGTTTAAAATCATCTGAGGCCTCAAAAAGGGCTTTTTTCATGTCACTTCCTACCACGACATCACTTCTGGCTTATGACGTAACTTCCGGTGGGCGGGTCCTGACATGTGCCAATAAAAAGTGAGTACCTGTTCTTAAATCATTTAGATGACACCACTGCCTCCGCCCCTATGGCGGAGGGCTGCCACGCCTCCCCAAGCATCACTGCGCCGGAATTGCTCCATATTAGAGCGATTCTGGATGCAAGGGAGGGCGGGCAGGCCCAGCAGCAGCTCGCCCGTCCTCCAGAGAGGCGGCGCGGCCCGGACCCTCTGCGGAACTAGCGGAACGGAGTACCAGACCGTTCCGCCTGGATGACACCTCTGGACCTGGGTGAACATGACCGAGGGGTGCAGCGAGAAATACCTGTGAGATGGGATGGGGTTTGACGCAAGCAGTTTATTCTCGTCAGGGCCTTGACATTCATGAGGACACCGTCACGCCATGGTGCTCTCCCCAAACAGTCCATGCAGAGCCCACCCAGGGCGCTGCGTCAAGTCTCTAGGGGCTCATTCCCTCACGAAGACCCCTGCTCCTCAGTAGAAATGATGGCATTGTCGGCCAGCTGGACGGCTTTGAGGGGCCTGGTCGGGCAGTATCGGGCAGCTAGTGTGGAGCTCGTCCTGCGAGAGGACAAGGTGGTCAGTCGGCTTGCAGGGGGTAGCATCCGTTGGCGATGTCCAACCCCTCGGGCGGTCCTTCGGAAGGTGCTGTGTGCGCTGGGGCAGCACCTCTGGCCACGCCAGAGCTCCAGGCCTCAGGCACCCCCCAAGGAGCGGGGCTGGGTCTGCCCCTTCAAGGCCAGGGTAAGGTGATGGCCAGAGCAGGGTGAGCTTCCCCTCTGGCCTGGCCAGCTCTCCTCCCCTGTCCCAGCCCAAGGAGGTGCAACCTCTCCCTCTGCTGGCTGAGCTCCTTATGAGTTTCTCCCCAGCCTCCCTGAGCTCTTCCCCTTCCTGTCTCATTGCCAGGCCCAACTCTCCTGAGACTGCGCCTGGTCTTTGCAGGATCTCACCTTCACCCAGAGAGTCATCCCAGGCTGACCGCATGTTCCCTGAGTTGGCCAGGCCTCCTCGTGCTGGGCACTCTGCCTTCGGCTCCCCGGGGCTCGATGCCAGGCTTCCTCGCAGCCAGCCTGCAACCCCCCGGGCTGCATCAGCCAAGCACTGTTGTGCACGTGCCATAAAACACAAATGCACCAGCGCAAGGTGCACTGTGTCGAAGCAGGCAGCTGCATCAACACAGTTGTGCTGGAACAGGCTGCCAGAAAGTCATCCCTGCGCCATCCAAGTTCGAAGGACGAATGTGCCCTTGCCCTGGGAAGGCTCCAGCCTGCTTCTAACCTGCATTGGATACAGTGCAGGCCAACTGGCCTGCCTATTCCAGTGCAGGTTAGGATTGCACCCTTAATCTTAAATGAAGGCAGTTCACAAAAGCAGGTATGAGGCAGGTCTGGCGAATTGCACCTATTGCACTGTATCAGATGAGCACTGGAATACAATTCAAGGTAAACTGGTATGCATCAGGCCTGTATGACAGCATGTTAGCGCCCACTCTCCATGTTGTACAAAAATTGTGTGGTCTTTTCCCCCCCCCCAATCTTGTCAGGGGCGTTTCTAGGGGGTGGCAGGGGGTGGCACGAGCCATGGGCGCCATCTTGCAGGGGGCGCCGTTCGCATGGCGCCCGCCCCCCCAAAAATGGCGCCCATGGCCTGCCCGCTCCCGCCCAGGCCCTGCGCCGCATTTTCCTTGCTCCGGCTGGCCTTAAAGGGGGCGGGGCACTGGGCGCCGCCGCATTCTGTTTGCTCCTGCCGGCCCTTTAATGCCGGCACGAGCGAACAGAAAGAACGCAGCCGGGGCACTGCATTCTGTTAGCTGCTGCCAGCCTTTTAAGGCCAGCGGCAGCGAACAGAACGCGGCGCCCCGGCCGCATTCTTTCTGTTTGCTCGTGCCGGCCTTAAAGAGCCGGGAGGAGCGAACAGAATGCGCCTCTTAGAAGGGGCGGGGCGCTATGTCATGATGTCATGATGTGATGTCATGACGTTGCGTGCCCCTAGGGGCGCATTTTCATTGGGCGCCATGGGTGCCCTTTCAAATAGATCCACGCCTGAATCTTGTTCCTGTTCCTCAAAACCCAACCTCCATTCATCATCTCCTTCAAAGGGGCTTTTCTTCTTTACTCTGCTTGCCTCAGTGAATCCCAGTTGTAAAAGCTGGTAGAATGAAACTGACCAGATAGGTAGCTGAGTCCAGAAATATGCTGATCAATGAGCAGCGGCTAAGCAGAGATAAGCTTCCTGAGAACAGCTCAGTTGTTCAGACGGAGGAACCAAGCCAGGAGTTTGAGAGGGCCAGCTGGAAGATTATTGGCACTTTGAGTCGCCTAAGATAAAGTATCTGGCTCACTAAATAAGAACTGCATGAAGATATCATATGTATACATGTCTGACAGCCTAATCCAATTCCCCACCATTGACAAAAATGCAGCCACATCAACAGAGGACACTATGCATCCGATGGTAAGGGGAGTGATCAGGAGGCCTAGGAGAGGTAAGGACAACAATATTTTTTCCTTAACCTCTCGGTGGCCTATGGATGGTCTCTTTGGACCAGGGCACTCTTCAGACCAGATAGGCAGGAGAGATTCAAAAACGGGATAGGATCATGGCTGAATTTGTTGCTACAGGCATCCACCTCCTTCCCCCCACAAATCACCTCTTGCCCCCTGTTCTGAAACTGCGAGTCCAGTAGCTTAAGTACCAGATAGGAGTGGGCCCTCAGTCATGATTACTTTTAACATCCCAGCTCTAAACATTACAAGAAATGTTGCCAGACACAAGAGCCGTATACTTTCACCAGAGGATGTGTAGGGGGGAAATCAACAAATTTCCCGTGCACATAGCATACAACACAGTGGCATTCCCAGGCCCCTTCCCCTCCCTTCAGAGCCATTTGCAGCTGTGAGAGCAACGCAGAGGAAACTCCCCCACTTTGCTCTCACACCAACGAATGGCTCTGACAGCAAGGGGGGCTGTTTTACATAGACATTCAGGTACCTGAAAAACCTAGCACTTTGGTGTTCCTCCCCTCTGGGAACACCACTGATACAGCTTGCATATCCCCCTATGCAAGTTTTCTCCCGGATATTAGAAGTGCAACAAGCAGAACCTGTGCATCCATTCATCAATGCTTCTCATAACTTTCGAAGCCACACTACATTAGAATTCTTAGTATCAGAATCCATCCTCAGATGAGATGCTCATCTCATCTCAGGATGCTATGCCTCAGATGCTATGCCTCAGGAAATTATGATTGGTGAATTTTTTTGGCTGCAGTTGTTAACAATGTAGGGGTTTATCCTTTCATTCAATCAAGTGACAGTTGCAAGCTAAAACAATCCCAACAGCAACTCAACTGTAGCCATCCCATTATCCCTTTGGTAAAGGTCCAGAACAAGGTCAGGTTTGTGAAGTCCTTTGGTTAGGATGATGCATCCTCCCAATCAGCCCAGCCCATGGATGTATTTCTGTAGTGCGTGATATTGGCCTGTAGAGGGCAGCATTCTAAAGCATCATGGGGTGTATATTTGAGATGGTTTCCTTTGTGTGGAAGACTAGGCAGATTACACGTTAAAATTAAAAAATGTGCGGTTACTGTTTTTGTCTGTATGTCTCTATGTGGTTCCCTCTGTTTTATCTGGATAGGAGCAATGAATGAAAGATCACTGTATGCGATTTGAAATCCAATGGAAATGTTAGCAGGATGAGCAATGGCAAGGGCTGGGATGAGGAAGGGTTGTGGTGGGCTCACTTTCCTTCTCTACTGCTAAAGCATTCAAGGCTGTGCGACACTCAGAAATCAATCAGAAGACGCAAAACCCTTGTGCTTGTCTTCAGATACCTATTGTCTTCAGTCAAAGACTTCAGTGCATTACGTGGCAGGAAATTAGAACAAATATTTGGCTGGCGAGACTGTTGTCCTAATACCAAGTTGATTGAACTACCTGATTCATGAATGACAATGTATGTAAACATACTAAAATCCTACTTACATTATTCACCTGAACAATCTCCACCAAAGGGTCAGGCTTATAGAGGAAGAGGGAACCTGACAAGCATTCACGGAGCCAAACAGAGAGATGAAGCAGCTACCACAATAGGACCGTTCTGAGACAAAGACGATATGTACCTTCAAGTGCCTTGGTTCTTCATGTGTGGTCCTCCTCTGAAGGGCATGGTGAAAATCTTAGCACTCACTTCATGTCATGTAGGATCTTACTTCCCCGTATCATTTTGCCTGGATTTCAAGTTGTCCCACACTCCAAAAGTATCACTCCTTTGCTGCATTTTTAACCTGTTTGGGTTCCTAGCTAGGAGCCTGCTGACAGTTTCCTGGCGATAGAAACCACAAGAAGTGACAGAAACGACTGTGTGGAAACTAGTCACAAGGTCAGGAGCATGAAATGCTGTGTGTGCATGTGTGTGCTGGGCCCTTCCTTTCCCCACCTGTGAAGATCATTGCTATTTAGTGCTCACCCATGAGAGTCCGTGGAGATGGACCTGCTGGATGTCCTCCTAATAGCAGTTTCCCTGACGGTGGTCAGAAAAGGTACCTCTGTGTTCTTGCTTGGTTCTCTCTCTTCCTGCATTTCTCTCCATGCTGGCTTTTCTGTTCAGTAATTTCTCTAACTTGTTTGGATGCTGCATCAGTTCAATGTCAGTGTGACTTGCCAGTTCAACTAGACCCTATCTTTCAGTCCAAGAATTCTCAGGTTATGCTGTCTGGTTAGAGTCAAGACCAGTTTGCCAAGGATTAGGCTGCCCTGTTTTTTTGTTTTTGTTCAACTCTTAAGTCAAAGGTGAACTGTTCAGACTTGGTTCTCTCTTCTGAGGTTGTGATCAGAAAGGAAACCTTCTAATGCAAAGAACTGTGAGGGGATTCAGCTTATGCAGATTGCACACCCATATCAATGGGATTGGGAAAAGACTCTTTTTTTCTTGCTTCTTAAACGGCCATCAAGTGTCAATGAAGTTCACTCGGAACCATGAAAGTGGTATATCAACCTATGCGGCCTACCAGTGACAGATCCTATGCCCTCATCTCGCACTATTTTTTTCAACAGAGGGACAAGATCTGTGGTAGAAAAGTGATGAAACTTGAAATGGCTACAGGCATTTCTACTTATTTTCAAGATTGTCGAGATTCTGACTCCAGAAGCTTGATTTATATCTCAGCCACAAACAAAAAAATGCACCAAACCCTCCTGCATCTCCCACCATGATGCTGTTTGCCATGTTAGGAAATTTCACATGTGAAAAGTAGGGGCTTACGTGGCCCTATCGCATTGCCTAGATCAGAGATCTTCAAAAATTTTCATCTCACGGCAAACTGCCAAGGTACTAAAATTGTCAAGGCACACCATCAGCTTTTTGACAATTGAGAAGGCACACCGTGCTGCTAGTGGGGAGCTCACCTCCCCAATGGCCCTACTAATAAATGACCCTTCCCCAAATTCCCATGGCACACCTGCAGACCATTCGTGGCACACCAGTGTACCAATGCACAGTGGTTGAAAATGGTGGCCTACATAGCAAAGGAGAGGCATCTAACTAGGGTGTTTTTAAGAACAAAAGAAAAGCTCTGCTGGATCAGACTTTCTAGTCCAGCAGGTTGTACCCCACAGCCATCCAGCTACTTCTGGAAAACCCACAAGCAGTGCATGAAAAGCAACTGTTCTGTCCTGTTTGATGCCCGGCAATTTGTGTTCAGTGGCATCCACTGAACATGGAAGTCTGATACCTAACAGCCTACTTATCATCATACCTAACAGCCATTGAAACTTGATCTTAAAAGTAATTCACTATCACCACACCCTGCAGCATCAAAACCAAATGAATTATGCGCTGAGTGAAGAAGTGCTTCCCTTGATTCTTTTGAATCTAGTTGCAGTCAGCATAATTGGATTACCTCAAGTTTGATGGTTATGGGAGCAGGAAAAAAGCTTCTCTCTACTTCTTCCACCCCATGCATCATTTTACAAACCTCGATCCTGTCTCCCTATTCTGCACCTTTTTCAGCTCCCCCGTTTCTTTTTTGAGATGGGATGGCCAGAACAGCCACACAGTACATTTATGTAATGTGTCATAACATCTAGTTATCAAGATGTTTCTAGATCTAGATCTGGTTTCCAATCCCTTTCTCCCTAGCACGGGGTTTGCCATTTTCTGCAGCACACTGAGCCACCATTTTTATTGATATGAGTTATCCCAAGATTTTTTCTGTGGATGGCCATTGAGCAATGAAATTAGGATTTTCCCCCCCAAAGTCCTTTAGGAGTTCTTTGCATTTTTGCACACCAATAATTTGGTGTCATCTACAGACTTGGTCACCTAATTGCTCACCCCTGAATCTAGATCTTTACCAGGAGTATCCATATCACTTCGGGGTATGGGAACCAAATGATGGGAGTATGGGACTCGATCTCTGAAGAACTTTTAAAAAGTGTTGCAGATTGGATTATTTATCACCATTCTCAATATGGATTGAGATGTTCTGTTCTTAGTTATCTATATGTAAAATAAAACCAAGCTATTGACATCTTTGGAAATCATACTGATACCTAATAGGACTGGTGATTATGATGATTTTAACAGTATGGTGAAAGAGGGCATGGGGACGTATTGGGCAATCCATTGGGGGTCTGTAAAAAAAAATTGAACCCCTGCTCTAGATCAGTTATGAAGGTTAAATAGTGCCGGTCCTAATACTGGTCTTCGGGACGGTCCACTGCTTACTTCCCTTCCATCCACTCTGTGAGAACCGTGTACTGCTATTTTCTGCTGCTGGTTCTTCAAGGGTCAAATTAGACTTGCACCTAACTTTGGGCCCATGATGATTTGGATCTCAAGCATTCAAGCACACTATTTTTAATGAGAAGTGACTTTCAATGGAAAGTCATTGCTTTTAACGAAAAATAGCACTAAATAGTACTAAAGTCCAGCCCCTGATGGTTTCATCATATTTTTTGCGGCTCTTCAATTGCTATTTTATTTCTGTAGTACATAAAATTAATCACCCTTTTTGGTGACATCTCTCATTTACGCACACGTCCAGTTTGACCCTAACATTTTGCCAGTCCTTCAAGAGGTCTTGTATTCTTATCCTGTGATTGCTAAATTCCTCATCCTAAATTCCTGGACTAATAAATGCTGGTTAGCTCTGCATGTAAACTGAGCTCAATAAGCTAGAATGGCAGTTCCCTCTCTTCACAGACTGAAGGCCCAATTCTATCCAGCTGCAATGCAGCCCAGAGGCAAGGGAACAAATGTTCCCGTACCTTGAGGAGGCATCCATGACTGTCCACCATCACCACAAGATGCAGTGCACGCCCCAGTAATAACATTAAACATTAAAAAGCCAGTAATAACATTAAAGACAATAAATATGTGAGCAATATATGAAGAACCTTCCTCCTCTCTGAGTTCATCTTGAGATGAACAACACTCTTCAGTTGTTAGATGATAACTGGGGACAGACCCTTCTCTGTAGTGAAGTGATACCCAGAGATACCTGAACAGTGCTGTAATTGTCTTTTAGATGCAGAATACAGTAACATAATTATTTTACCAAGCCTTTGGCGACTGATGCATTTTTATTACTGGTGCTATTGTTTTATTGGGTTATTTTTGATATTGCATTGCATTTTTTGGCTTTAGATTATTATTCATGACTTTGGAAGCGCTTAATGGCAGAAAAACCATAAGATGTTTTAAACAAACAAATGAGGTGGACAAATGGCTGATATCTCTCTGTTCTTTCAATACATGATTACGTGCAAAGTTGTGATTCTAAATAGTGTTTGCCATTGGGTATCCAGATGTGGTTCGGATTGCCAACTTCCAACTGAAGCTGTTCCTGGAAAAATTTTTTCTTCCCAACATATACCCAAGAAGGCCCTGTTAAAATCTCCAGGTTTGCTTTCGGTGGCCTCCAACTGCATTCAGATGCCAATTCCTGTCCTACAGAGTTAGCATCCCTAGTTGTTTATTGCCAAATGAATTAACCCAGAGTGAAAGGTGTTGTCATGGAGATCTTGTATGCTTGGTTTCTGAGCACTTTGAAAAATCTGCTTCATCGTGGTCTGTCTATTTAAGCTTAAGGGTCAAGGTTTTCTGGAAAAGAGTGATGTATAACTAAAATGGATGTTGCTGTGCCATTTTGCATCAGATCTGTTTGTGCGGACCTGTTCAGCTTCTGAATCTCAATTAAGCTTAACCTGTATTTGAGCCATAAATATTGATCTGTCAGGTGTGCATCATTCTCCCCGCTCCTCCACATTGCCACCATTTTTGAAATCCAATATTGACAGCAAAAACAGACAACTGGTAGTCCCTGATGAGTTACATTTGATTTGTTTCCTATCTAAACATCCTTTCCCCCGCTACCATTTGCCTCACTTGAAGATGATGGAGTCTAAAAGAAGCACTTGCAGTTCAGACTTGATCCATCTAGAACTGCTAGAGTTTTGGTAGGCACACAATTTTTTGCAGCATTTCTCTAAACCGGGGACATGCTGCAGATCGGATAGGGCAATGAAATGTTCTTGATTACTCTTAACATGTACAAAGAGGGCCTGTTTGCAGTGGGGGAAAGGAACAAATTCCTGGTATATAATGAAGACATTTTATTTTCAAGAACTATACATTTAGTGATTCTCACCAATCAGAATTCATGTTAATTGATTAAAAACATGCTTGAATATTTTAGTATACAGTGCCTTTCATTTTTGTCCGAGACTCCATCCTCATGTTTTAACGCACATTTAAAAGAACACTATAACCATAAACATACAGCACAACAACCAGCTCTTGTTTTTCTTGTCCAGGGTTGCCCTGTAATTACTTCCCTTGCAAAATTGGGGGGCCAAATTCAGCTGCAACTGGAGTAAATAATTCCTAGTTCTTTTGAAATTTGGCAGATACACTCCCGCCAAGAATCTGACAAATGAAGTAGCTGAATGGACACCTGTTTTCTTGAGATCAGCTCTGGATAACAGATATTGAGGCCCTTAATTACTACTCTTTGTGCTTTGAGTCTGATAAAAGGGATCTTTTGGCCCTTTTGGCCCATCAACAATGGTGGCATGTGCTGTGCCAGTCAAGGGATTGTGGAATATTGTGGAATGTATTAATTTGTCATTATACCAGGTGAGACCAAGACCTGATTGTACAGGGCACAGGATGTGAGAAAGGCCCTTACCCATGTAACTTCCCCTCCGCATAATGCATTTTTTCCCCATGCACAGGCTCATTTATATGTTAATGCTATCATGGCAGGGTTCAGTGGTCTAAGAGGGTATGCTGCTGGTGTCTCCATGCGAAAGGCTAGCAGACATGCTAAGTACATGAACACATGACTGGTCATGCATGGCATGCTTGCACAGGTAAGCCATTTCTGCATGGTCCATGTCTTGATAAATCAGGCAGGCCCGAGGGTAGATCTACACAGCAGAATGAGGTGGCAGAGTCATGGAATGTTAGAATAGGCTGAACCATTGGGGAACATATTTTTAAATTGCCCCAGATTTCACTAAAAATAGAAAACTAGCAAAGCAGGAAGCAGAACTCCAAACTTTCTCCCTGATATGCTCATTTTCTACCCTTAAGGAGTTTTTATTGACCTGTGGAGTATTCAAAAGCGGTGTCTTCTGCCTGCTGTCAGAACTGGCATAGAATAATCGTCCACCTACTTTTGCCGAGAGCTGCTAAAAATTAGTATTTGCAGAGATTTGGGGCATTTCTGAGTTACAAACAACCTCCGTCCTTGAGGTGTTATTTCTTTCAAGG
The DNA here is from genome assembly GCA_029204185.1 of Lerista edwardsae. Lineage (NCBI taxonomy): Eukaryota > Metazoa > Chordata > Lepidosauria > Squamata > Scincidae > Lerista > Lerista edwardsae. The sequence goes on along the minus strand of JAJKFI010000134.1, from coordinate 1,366,618 downwards.
CTCCTAGCTTGTCTTTATGCTACACAACAAACTGTATGCTCAGCTCCAGCTGTAGAGCTCAGCCAGTTTAAATCAGCCACGGGCTTGACCGGAGGTCAGATCCTTGAAATCATTCTTTGATGGATTATGGAAACCTCACTGTTCAAAAGATTTGAAGCCAATACTTGCAGGATGGCAGTAAACCTTGACTGCTGGGACGTTCCAGTTAGGGAAAAAAGATTGCAGCAGTTCTTCCTTCAGGAAATCTTGCCCTCTGGCAGATCTGTAGCACATCAGTAAAAGGGATTTGTAGGCTAGCCCTAATAGGTTACAAATGCTGTATTTTTATCTTGATAGGAACAACCAAGCCTGACAGTTATAATGTGCGTACGACCATGTGGGAACAGATCTCACTCTTTTTTTGAACACGAGGCAGGTAAATCTTTATGCTTTAACCTAAGAACATAATTATGTTCCTATCACACTGGAAGCAGTCTGGCTTTTTCCATTGGAATAAATCCTGTAAAACAGGAACTGGGATAATTCATTCAAAGCACGTGACATTAATGATGATAAACATCGAAGTGCTTTAGGGGAAATAAAAGGGAATCCAGCCATCCCATGCCAACCCTGTTTACTTCCTACAGAAACAATCCTTTAATAAAAGAGCTGCTTATGAGTTAATAATAAAGCTGATCACAGGGAGCAGGTTAGAATGAAAGTGACTGAGATGAAATGACACAGGACCCCAAGGGCTTAGCCCTCCAGGAGAAAGAGTGAAGTGTTTCATCTAAAATAAACCACTGTGTTAACAATGGAATCTATTAAGCTGTGGGAAAGCAACAATGGAGTTCTGGTGCTTTGGCTAGGTGGCCTGTACAGAACACTTGAGCACGTGTAGTGGATAGTCATGGACACAGTGACATGATTTCTTAAACCATCCTCTTCTTTTGGCACCAGCGGTTACAGCCAGTGCTCGCTGCTGGAGAGATCAGATGCCCAGGGACCAGGCTGCAGGTTGTCTGGCAGCCATTATGCATGGCTATGTTATCACAGGCAAGAGGCAACAAAAGAGGAGCGGTTTTGTTGCCAGATGTTTTTTAGCTCTTCCATTTTAATCTGTGGCTTTAAATACTCATTGTTTAAAGCCCCCCCCCCGTGTTTGGATTCCAGACATGAGACTTTGGATCAGCTCCAAGTACCTTTCCACTGATCTTGACAACAACAGAAGGTTCTTGATTTCATTCTTAATTGGATGCAGAGTTTCTCAAGCAGAACTACACAAATCTAAAAATTAACCCGGTGGGTTTCACTTGATTTGATGGTTTCACAGAACGATGGACTCTTGGTTCTGCTTCCACTGGATGCAGATCTGATCTGCTGACATTAATGGAACACCATCCCAGATCAGCAATATTCTGTCGTGCTGGTGGGATTTGGTCTGTCTTAATATCCTGCTACCCTTCAGAGATGCCCTGCTCATGTACGACTCCCCACCCCAGCTGGTTCTTCAGAAGAACGGAGAAAAACACCTCCATTCGAGACTAGGGAATACAAAAGCAAGTAATACACTGAAACTGAAAGGGTGTTAAAAACTGCCTTTTGTAAGAGGTTATTCTTGCAGCTAAGGCAGCTTTGATGTCACCATTTCCAGAATGGATGACTTGTAAGGAGAGAAGGGTATGACAATAGTGAGTTGGTGACCAAGGATGGTAAAGTCTTTTTCCATTCACTTCCTGTTCAAATCACAGTGATGACCAGAGATTAGGGATTTTTCAGAAACTGGACCCTAAGATAGATGGATCCATTATGATTGTTCTTCTATATTTTATGCTTTCTTGCAGAATGGTCTCTGTTTGCTAGCATTTATAACTTTTGAACAGCGTGCATCTTTAATTAGTTCTCTTTTATTAAAGTATGGTTATTGATGCTAATGTTTTACTGAGAGATAATCAGCATAACAAAGACTGTCTACATTAACATTACCATGTTACCCTAAATAATACTTCCAAACCTGAATAAAGGAACAATTCGTTTATGCAGGGCCCAATCACAGCACCGCTGAAATAAGCATGCTGGGGGCTCCACGCTTTTTCTGGCAATTGCAAAGCATGACACCCTGGAGTGTGCAAACTGGCCACTGTTGGAAGCTGTGAGCGGCTGCCTCCTCACAGCAGCAGGTTCCAGACACCCCAGATAGGAATGTGCAGGGAGTGGGAGGGAGACATGGGGGGCAGAATGAGATGGGGAGAGGAGCAGACTGGGACCAGGGAGGGGGCTGCTTCAGCAGCAGCAGTGTCTGCTGAATCCAAGCCCCCTTCCTGGCCTCAATCTGCCTGTATGATGCATGAGGACTTGTGCCAGTGATACTGTTGGCACAGGTCTGAGTATACCCCCTGGGTCAGCAAGGGCTTACCCCCTCCCCGAGCAATGGGAATAAATGTTCCCTTGCTCAAGGAGGCCTCCAGAGGCCAAAACACCCCTGCAGGATGTAGCAAACACCACATTGAAACTGTTTCCTCCTGTGCCATTTTCCATATCTAAATTGCCTGCCCTACAAGCTACTATTACACTGAGGGCGCAGTCCTAACCAACTTTCCAGCACTGACATAGCTGTGCCAATGGGGCATATTCCACATTTTGTAGTGTAGTAGTCATGGAGGCCTCCTCAAGGTATAAAAACTATGGAAAGTCATCAATTTCGCATCTTCTTGCTAGTTTGATCCTGTTGATTATGAGGTGGATAAAAGCGCAATCCTAACCTGGAGTTAGGCCAGCACAGTTTGGCTGGCACAAGGGACCACTCTCTTAAAGCACATTTGGACCACTCTCAGTCAGGGGAGATGGTGCCGGTCTGTGTACTGGCCTCTCTGACTCAGAGAGAGGTTCAAACATACTTTACGGTGTCTCTTGTGCCGGCCAAACCTTGCTGGCCTAACTGTGCCAGCCTAACTCCAGGTTAGAATTGCGCTTTAAGTTGTATGGGTATATGGTCAAATATGGTCAGATAGTGGTCTCCTGGTCCACTATCTGAAGAACAGAGTAGCCCTCAAAATTACAGCAGGGAGCCATTCCTAATCGAGATAAAACTTTGAAGAAAATTTTTTTTAATTAGAACAAACAGAAAATGAGGGACCATTATTATAATAAGACTATATTTCCTATCCTTTACCAAATTTAACTTGTATCTTACTTGAACTTGATTGTTAACAATAAAAGTACAGTAATAAGAAAAAACTTTATTTTAGCATTCTAAACGAAACAGGTCTCAGATGTGTAGATTGTGCGATATGTTTATGATACTTACCTGTTTCCTACAAACAATATCAATAGCAAAAAAAAAAAATACACACAGAAAAATAGAAAACAGTTTATTTTTGTGTATTTGTTTGGTGCTTTTGTCAGATGATGGAACACTACATCCGGAGGAAAAACAAATAACAGAATCTAGAAAATCTCTTATGCTCCCTAATGTAGTTTTTGCCAATTAAACTGTGAATTATAGGGTTCAGATGTAAAAGAGGATTTTACAGAGCTTTCAAATGGTTGATGTCCTGAATCCATAGTGCCACCCAAAGAATTAGTTTGTCTTTAACTGAGGCTAATCTGCCGTTCCTTAGGGCAGTCTTTGCAGTGAAGTAGCTGTCTCGTCTTGTCTCGGTCGGTGGCTCCGGCTAGGATCTTGAGGTTTGCCTGGGTTCCAAGGAAGAAGCAAGCTTAGTCCAAGGTTGTCATAAAGGAGGTACATTTGTCCAATCTAAGAGTATCAAACTTACAGGAGCATCTCCAGGCATACAACAGCATCGCCAGACATAAGACTTGCAGTATTTCCTGGTGACCCATTAGGATATACAGCCTGCTAGCGTGGTCAGCAAGGCCTGGGAGCAAAGCAAAGACTGAATGCATTGGGTTTATATAGACCTAAGGGTTTTCTGCTAATGTACAACAAGGCATATTCCCAATCTCATCATTTGGGAGAAGAACGATCAAGCAGGTGCAGCTAAGATGATCCATATGAAGAATACATATCACCTTGAACTTTTGGGGTAAACACTCAGGAATGCATCTTTCCCATTCTCATAACGGCAGGAAGTTAAACATAAGAACATAAGAAGAGCCCTGCTGGATCAGGCCAAAGGCCCATCTAGTCCAGTCTCCTGTATCTCACAGTGGCCCACCAGGTGCCCCAGGGAGGCATGAGACAACAAGATGCTTGCATCCTGTTGCCTTTCCCTTGCACCCGGTACCAGTAGCCTTCCACCTTTGTAAGGAGGTTGCACAATCCATCATTGCCTATAGCCCACAATGGACCTTTCCTCCAGAAATCCGTCCAATCCCCTCTTAAAGGCATCAAGACCAGATGCCATCACCACCTCCTGTGGCAAAGAGTTCCACAGATTAACTACCCACTGGGTAAAAAAATACTTCCTTTTATCTGTTTTAACTCTCCCAACCCTCAATTTTAGTGGATGCACCCTGGTTCTGGTATTTTGTTACAGCTGTTGAGGTCGTTGATCAGAATCCATCTTATCCGCTTCTCATGTGAACAGTCCTATGGGAAAGCAGACAGCTCCCAGGGGATGGGAGACACACAGAAGATGGCTGACAGGCAAGGAAGATGGCTGCTGGGCCCTACAAGTCTTCTGCTTTATTTCTCAATCACTGTGCTAAAGCTGAACGTTTTTAGTCAGCTTTGACTAATATATTTGGTGCTCTTTGTGTTCTTTCTTTAGCATCAGAACATAAGCTGTAAGAATTTCCCCCATATTCTATAATCATATAAAGAAATTGGAATTTTTCTCTTGAATAAATATTAGTATAGCATTACAATAGAAAATCAACTTGTAGACAGCATACTTTTTTTATTACAGCTAGTCTTGCTGACAAAAATAATTAAGGACACTTCTTCCCATTTCTACAAGCCTTTAGTTATTTAATTTACTAAAAGCACATTATGCACTGATTTCAGCATACTTCTAAATATTCATGGGATTAGAATTAAAGAAATGTTACAATACTGGTTAATTAGATTTGTATGGTGAGATTATATATTTAATGCCAATAATGTAGGTTTTTGTTCTATGTTGTGGATAAGCTGTAGGATCTTCTGAAGAGATACACTGGATCACAGATGGTAATAAGCCCCATTATCAGTCTACGAAGTGATTATACTAGTACACATGAACACACACACTGTTTTCTTACCTCCTGGGAACCAACAAGCAAGGTATAGAGGCAACAGGTGTCCCATATCTTTTCCTGATTGATACACACTTGCCGGTTTTTACATCATTCCAAGGATCTGTTAAATTTTCGCAACTGTGGCTCCTCAATGCAAGACGTAGCAAGGAGAAGAGAGAATAACAAATCTCCTGTAGGCACTTAATTTTTGATAGTGCAGCCCCATCAAATGCACTGCGTATTTGGCATATCTTCCATTACAGGATATGAATCTTAGTTATTTGCTGCTAGTCAATCCAAAGGGAAGCGGCAATAGCTGGTGATGTGTAGAATGAATTAAAGCATCACTTCACTGGCTTATGCCAGCAGTAAATGGGGCCCACTGATTTCCCCCACCTCATGTTTGCTTCCTTATTTTTAAATAATAATTTTGTAAAATACTGTTTCTACTTAGATAGCTGAACTAACAGCACAATCCTATGCATTTTTACTCAGATGTAAGCTTACTCAGAAGAAGTAAGTAAGTGTTCAATGAGACTTGGGGTGCAATCCTAACCAACTTTCCAGCTCTGACTTAGCTGAGCCAATGGGGCATGTGCTGCATCCTGCAGTTGGGGGAGGGGCAGTCATGGGGACCTACTCAAGGTAAGGGAATGTTTGTTCCCTTACCTCAGAACTGCACTGCCCTAACTTCAGTGCTGGAAAGATGGTTAGAATTGCGCCCTTCCTCTCAGAAAAGCATGCGTCACTTCATTAGCTAAGAGTGATTTTCCTGAAAACAGGTATCCTCTGTCAATCCGCCCATTGGGTTCAACATGCAGGAGCCAGTCAAGTGAGCTTCTTCTCGTGCATGGGTTCAGATGCTCTTCTGTGTATATTGCTTTAGGGCCAAATTACATGTGGTGTAAAACGCATCACTGTGTTTCAGGCTTCAGTTTATTCTTGGGTGGTAGCTGCCAGGGTCAGGATCAGGTGCCACATGGTGGTGGCAGGGCTTGTTTAATACATTGCTGCAGCACTATTTTTTTTCTGAAAATCACATCAATAATGTGTCGATTTAACTCTAAAATGCCATCGTGATTGCACTTCCAGGATTAAATAACCACTTCCGCAGTTTTCAATGGAAAAACAGCATGGAGGTGAAGTGTGCACCATTATGCTGCAGTCTCAGGCCAAATCAAGGTCCCACACAGCAGCTACACAAAAGTATAAAAGGTAAAGGTAAAGGTTTCCCCATGACCGAATGGTCTAGTCGTGACCGACTGTAGGGGGCGGTGCTCATCTCCGTTTCAAAGCCTGTAGAGCCGGCGTTTTTGTCCGATCATGTGGCCAGCATGACTCTATGCCGTAGTGCATGGAACGCCGTTACCTTCCCACCGAAGTGGTCCCTATTTATCTACTTGCATTTTAGGTGCTTTCGAACTGCTAGATTGGTAGGAGCTGGGACAAGCAACGGGAGCTCACTCCATCACGCAGTCTCGAACTCCCAACCTTGCGGTCGAAAGCCCAGCAACAGTGGATTAACTCCGCTGTTAACATGACACATGACACAGGATTAACTCGCTGTGCCACCACATTCCCCCCTACCCCACAAAAGTATACTTAAGTCTATACTTTATTCCCTAAAGCAATATACACAGGAGCATCTAAACCCATGGACAGAAGCTCACTGTCTCACAATGCTGAACCCAGATGCTAACCATGGGCTGACGTTTGGTTTCCTGGTGATGCCACCTGAGTCATTATGGGGACAAAGTTGTACAGATTGGGGTGTTGTGAGCCCAATCATCCAGAGTCTGGAAGAGGGAAGAATCGCCTTCCATGGGGGCCTGTAGATCCTTGATGATGTGTTGGTGATACATAGCCTATGTATATTTTAGGTGCACACTTCAAAAATGTAGTACAGTCTGTTAATGATCCCTCATGAATTGATACTGTATTTATATACTGTATCTTCAGATGAAGATTCTTGTAGCAGAATATGTGAAAATATGCTTAGTGGTACTTATACTAACACTAGAATGTAATCGTCAGTGATCAATCAATTCAGGGCCTAATCCTATCCAACTTTCTAGCACCAATGCAACTGCAATGCAGCTCCAAGGTAAGGGAACAAATGTTCCCTTACCTTGAGGAAGCCTCCATGACTACCCCACCACCACAGGATGCAGCACATGCTCTGTGGGAAAGTTGGACAGGATTGGGCCCTCAGTTACAGCACTATCCTAACGTGGAGTTAGACCAGCAAAGTTTGGCTGGCACACTGTAAAATATGTTTGGACCACTCTTGGAGTCAGAAAGGGCAGCACACAGATGTGTGCCATCCTCCCTGCCTCCAAGAGTGGTCCAAACACGCTTTACAGTGGCCCTTGTGCAAGCTAAACTTTGCTGGCCTAACTGTGCCAGTTTAACTCCAGGCTAGGATTACGCGCTCAGTCTATACGTTCTACAGGTTAAATGGTGATCGCATTGTTTGAAATTACTTGTGTTCTCCTCTCGATTCTGATCATGCATTTCAGATGATTTTCCCAACCGTGACCTTATTCGTGGGTGTGATTTTGTCCAGAGATGCAGTTATCATCCTCAAACTTTCCTTTTGCTGACATGCTACAACATTGGGATTTTAATCAGTTAATTGAATGATTAGTCAGCTAAAAGCAGGGCAGTTAATTAATTGGTTCCAAACCTTTTATCATTTAAGTGCCCTAATGGAAGACAAGGGACTGGAAACAAAATGTCATGTATGCACAAGTTGCCTGTGAGGAGGGTTGAAAACGAAACGCAGCTCTCCTCAGGAATCAAGACTCAAGCAAAGCTTGTTCAATATTTTGTTTGACTTACAAATAAGTCAAATCCGATTTAGGGTTGAGTTGAAAGACAGGAGCAGCAATTGTTTGTAGCCTGATATTACAGCCAAAGGGGGAAAAATCGTACCCAGATATGAAGCTGTTGGTAGCAGAAACCAAGAGATGAAGGAGTAACTTGACAGAATCTCCAATATTAACCAACGCCTTCAATCCCGGGCCCAAGATAACAGTGTCTGAACACACTGAAATAATCAAAGATGCTCTTAGGTTTGCATTGAAGCAACCAGGGCTGAACAGACTGTCAAGCTGTGACTGGCATACATAGAATTCCCACTAGGGTTGCGTTGCCTGAGAGCACTCGGGAATCTGCAAGCAAAACCTCTGACATGATGTTCACTGGGGAACCAAGCCACAGCTCCCATCTTTCAGAGGTCAAAGGTGGACCAGTGCCCATACTGAGCAGCATTCATCCCTCCATCATTTCACAGATGAAAATGACACATTTCTGTGAGGGTTCCTGAACTAACTCCTTTACATATTACTGAAGTTGTTTCAAGTTTTTTGTCTGCTGTATGTTGTATTCACTTACCCTGCAACAGTTTGTTCTGCACTAGCTGCAGAAACAGGATATGTTTGTAAAGTGATCTTAAGTAATAATAAATATAGTGATTAATATTCATCTCTGTGTAAGGAAGTAAATACAGATCTAGACTGAAATAATCTTTTGAATCTAGAATGTTGTACTATTACCAACATTTATCTATCTATTACTGGTGCTTCTTTTTAAAAAAATATTTTTATTTAACTAATAAAAATAAAAGAAAAAATCTAAGTCATACATAGATACTTCATAAGACACAAGAGTGAAGCAGTATATCCTACTTACGTATTGTTTTCTTACTACCAAGTCAAAATATCAAAATCAACAAAATGTATCCCCAACAGCCTTTTGTATATTATCCAGTTAATTCCCCCTATTACAGTTAGTTTAATCTATTCAATTAATTCAATTCAACCACATATCCTGAAATCATTCTTTTCTCTCACATGCAAGAAGTCAATGAGTGGTTTCTACTTGTTCATGAAAATATTTATTGACTTCTCTTTAAGTAAAATTGCCAGTTTATCCATTTCTGCAAAATCCAAAATTGTTATACACCATTCTTCAACTGAGGGTATTTCTGTATTTTTCCAGTACTGTACCGATTCTCGCTGCACTTGCCATATATAAAAATAAAGTTTCAAATTTTTGGTCCAAATCATTCACACCCAACAAAAAGCTTTCAGGATTCATTTGCAAATTTGTTTTTAAAATCAATTGCATCCGTGTATGTATCTGAGACTGAATCCAATACTTTTTTGCTTTCTTACATGTCCGCCACATGTGATAAAAGGATCCTTCCTGTCTTTTACACTTCCAGCACCTATCTGACATGTTTTCATACATTTTCGCTAGTTTACTTGGAGTCATATACCACCTGCACATAATCTTATACATATGTGCCTTAATATTAACATTTAAAGTAAATTTCAATGGTTTTGACCATAATGTTGCCATTGTTCCATTAATAATTCATGACCCACATTTTTAGCCCATTGAATCATGCATTCTTCAACCTGTTCATCTTCTGTCTCAAATTTCAGCAGCAATGTATACATTTTAGAAATGTATACATTGATCCTCTGGTCTTCTGAACTTAACTGTAATTCCGATATTGACTCTCCTTCTGGAAATCCATATACCCCTTTATCTACTTTAAATCTCTCCAGTATTTGTACATATAAAAACCACTGGTAATTAAAACCTTCTTCCAATATTTCTTCTCTTGTCTTCATTTTGCATTCCCCTTGTGAAAAGATTAATACATTCCTGTATAACAACCAGTTTTCTCTCGAAGTTGTACCCATATCAAAGTGTGCTTCATGCGGTGAAATCCATAACAGAATTTTACCATAAAATCTATTTTTATATTGATTCCATAACCTCCACAATGCATATCTGACATAACGGTTCTTAAATTTCTCATTTGCTTTTCGTTTATCATACCATTGATATCCGTGCCAGCCAAATCTCAAATCATAGTCCAGCACTCTTCTCTTTCATAATAACAACCATTCTTTCAGCCACAAGAAATCACATGATGCATATATTGTGTGCTTCTTATAACAGTTCCAATCCCATTTTTAAATAATACACAGATTAATTTTGTTCAATTGATTTGGGGAAAATTTGCACTAATTAAAAGATGCATAAAATAGTAGGTTTAACAAGCATCGGATGTAGTAAGATACTGCTGTGCATCACAATTAGCCCACCCATTTGGTTTGTATCTGAATTATAAAGCTTGCCTGAAAACCGTATTGAACAAGCTCATTGGACATAGAAGGGAAGTAAAGTAATGCAAAGGCGTTTGGACACACATACACACAGGAATGACCCAAGACCTCCTGATGCCCGAGGCAATATGCCAAATGCTGACCCCTTACCCACAAGGTGCTGGCCTCTTCTCCTCCCACTCTCTAATGTTCTAGCTCAGCACTCTCCTCCCCTCCACATTTCCTCTTCCTCTCTGTCCCCCTCTCCCTTTTCCAAGTAGGGAGTGGAAGGACGAGCAGTGGAAGCAAGTAGGCAATGCCCCCATCCCCAACCTGCTGCCTGAGGCCTCCAGTAGGATCCATGGATGGGTTAGCCCTGCATGCATGTGCCCTAATACTGAGATAATCTGCCTGCTCTAAAACCTGGAAAAGGGCCAAAACCTGAAGACTTCTAGAATAGTGGTTCTCAAACTTTTTAGATCGGGACCCACTTTTTAGAATGGCATGTGTGTCGGGACTCAGTGGAAGTGATGTCATTAATATGGAAGTGATGTCATAGCCAGAAGTGACATCATCAAGCAAGAAGTGCTGTCACTGTAACATAATAAACTGACACAACTGAAATGCAAATTGGCATTCTTGGTTGTGCAGCAATTGTACAACCATGAAACATTCCTGACAAGATTAGGACAAAATCTATATATATAAAAGAGAATGTGGGTGTTTGTGTGTACGTGTGTTTGTGTGTACATATGTTCCGCATAGGCTCCGCAACGCCTGGAGCAATTGACATCAAACTCGGCAAGCATATGCCTTGTGGCCTGGCAACAAACACTGCAGAGGTAGCAATGCAGAGCCAGTAGCTGTTGAGTGCAGGGGCCACCAGCGCTGTGAGCTTTCCAGGTGGGTGGGGAGGGCAGAACTGGGCAGGGGCAGAGCAGGGGTGGGGGCAACAGTGACTTCCTCTGCCAGATCTGGACCTCTGTGTCGGGCCATCGGCGGCCTAATGGAGACCCATTGGCAGGTACAACATTTTGAACAAAAAGAATGAAGTTGCAGTCCTATGCACGATGACCGGGGAGTAAGTCCCATTGAACTCAGTGGGGATGCTTTCAGAGTAAACATATATAGAACTGCACTATAATTCAGCATTGGGTTTCAGATGGGGGCTCTTTTCTAGTCCTACCTGGAGATGATACAGGGACTAAATTTGAGACTGTCTGCATGAGAAGCACATAACCTACCACTGAGCAATGGCTTTGCTCTATATGAGTGGGACTGAAACACCTTGATTTTGAGAGGCATATTTTATAACAAGAAGACCCTGAAAATCAATTATGGGAAGACCAGGGCGGTTGAGGATTAGCCTCCAGTCCATAGATGGGCAGGTGATGGAAACAGAACCAAACAAGCGTCAACCTTTAAATACTTGAAAGCCTTATTTGAACAGAGAGGGAAATATTCTTTGGACACATCTTAAGAACAAGATTTGCCAGGATTCAACACTGGCAATATGGTGGGCACCTTAACTCCGGCTTAAAAGCTATATGACGTTGAGATCTGGGGTTTGGGTCAAATAGATGGCATTGAGTAGGCACAAAACAAATTCCTTGGGGGTGCACTTTCTATAACTCCCCCTTACTTAGGATTTCAGTTTCACATGTGACAGCTAAAGTAGGGCCTGTTGCTCTACTAGTTGCTAGAGCTCATATTTTGGGCCCTGATTGAGGCTAAGAACTCAAGGTACCACAAGAACTCAAGGTGATGCCATTGAAGGAGATGGGGGGGTTGCGGCATGGAACAAGGCTTTCTTGGTGGTTGTACCCTGATTGTGGAACCCCCTAGAATTAAGAATAGCCCTTTCCTTGGAGATCTTTCATTGGGGCCTTAAAACGTTTTTATTTACGATTGCATTTGACAGCTGACATGATGAGCTCGCATTTTAATTTTTATGTGATCCTTGGACTTTTTCTGTATTTTATTGGTTTTAAATTTTTAAAAAAGTTTTATTATTGTTTTAATGTTGTAAGCGGCCTAAATTGCCCTCACCGGAAGAAAAGCAGGATAGAAATACTTGAAATAAATAAATAAATTTTGTTTGATGAAACAAGCCAATAGAGTAAGATTTTAATCATGCTTAGAGTGATCTGACTTACAGCTGTTGTGGAAATAATAAAACAACATGTTTTGGTTTCTTCCCCAGAAATCTACCTAGCCAATCTAGGCTATCAGGAAGCTAAATCACAATTTAAGAATAGGGTGCTTGAGGTTAATGTACACAACAAGATACAGATGAGATTCATGCTTCACTTTTCCCCCTGTAGTTTCAGACCTGTAAACTCAGTCATGCCTTACAAAACAAATTTGTTGATCAGTGCAATTCAAACGGGCAGCACAATCCTATACTTCCCATAGCGCCGGTGCTGCACTCTTGCACCGGCCAAACACTGTCATGAACGTGCCATAAAGTGCATCCATGTCGGTGCTATGGCGTGCGGCCGGCGCAAGCGGCAGCACCAATGTTCAGGCACTGCTGCAACCGTCAGCAGTGCCGGCCGTGCGCCAGGCAAGTGCCAGTGTCGCTCGATCGGCAAAGGGCCTCTGTGAGGGCATTCCAGAGGTGTTCTGGGGGCATAACTAGGTGGCGCAGTGGGCGGAGATGGGGGTTGTGACACAGGACAGCTGTAGTGCCAAATCCTAACACCTGTTCCCGGCCAGGGCGGCCCCGATTTGGGCCGTTCCCGTCCACGTTCCTCTGTGCCTGCAAAACAGCAGGTGCAGATCCGAGCAGGCCCATAGGGGTGACTGGGGCTTATGCGGGTGCAAGGGGAAAACCTCCCCTTGTCCTGCATGTTGCTGCTGCTGCCTCCTAATGGAGCTTGGGATATGGCCCTGCTATGTAGGCCTTACTAGGCCGGCATAGTGTAGGATTGCACCCTGAGTCACAACAGACATGACAAATAAGATCCATGGTCAGATTTCCTGACTTCTTTTAAACATAAAAGCAGCTACCCAGAACGTGTATTGATCAGGCCTATGGCACAGGGAAAGGTGGTTAACTGTTTCACTCTGTATATACCATTTCCTTTATTAAAATTGCCCACCCCCCAGAAGCATAGCCAGAGCGGGGGTGCATGTAAGTACTGCACGTGCTGTAATGCACCATGTAAGCAGCCCCTACCACTTGCCATCGGAGCCATTCGGGGCAGCGACGGCAATGTGCAGGTGCATGCCTTGGCCAATATTGACCAGTCTTGGATTAGAGGATGGGCCCAGCTAGGCCAATCATCTTGTGACTGATCTCTGACACCTCTTGTTTTCTTATCTGCCTTTCTCTAGTGTCATTTCGCCCTTTGGCATGATGTTAATGGTTTTGTACATTGTTTTTATTGCTGCTTTTCAGTAACTGTTTTAATTTTATTGTTTTTATATACTTCCATTTTGTAAACCACTTTGTTGTATTTATGAACAATGGAATATAAATAATTCAAAAAATGAGTATTCGAGTAAAAATGGATCAAAAGCAGTATACAAGATACAGTACTACAAGATTATCAGCTTCTCAGATAGTTTCATGTGCCTTGTAGGAAGCGATCAGAGGAAAAACAATCATCCACACACACGTTTATCCAGACAGAAAATTATCTTGCCCACCAGCCCTTTTTGCAATGCGAGGAAATTCCCTCAGGGGGAAATAGATGGAAATTTTCAACCATGTGCAATGCAGGCTGAGAAAATGTGTCACTGGGTTACTGCTGTCCTGGGCAGTTCATCGTTTGGTTGATTTTCCTAGTAAGAAGCGTAGGATGGATTTCTCTTCAAGAAAAAGATGAGGAGGTTTGGTAGATTATTTCCCATGAAGTCTCAGGGTCACCCACCCACATTTTGTTTTCAGAAGGGTAGCTGCATTAATCTGCAACAGCAAAAACTATACAAAGTCATGTTGCACCTTAAAGCTTAAGAAATATAGTGTACCATACGCTTTTGCCACGAACAGCCCAATCCTAGAAGCATAGGATTACTCAGCCCAATCCTACTTCCCGCCACAGTAGCATAGCTACGGGGGCACCAGTATGTATTGCAGGGGCTGCAACACACCCATCCCAACTGCCATTGGAGCCATTGTGTGCTCTAAGGATCAGGACACTTACTTATATGCACAAAGGTAAAGGTTTCCCCACGACCGACTGGTCTAGTCGTGACCGACTCTAGGGGGCGGTGCTCATCTCCGTTTTTAAGCTGAAGAGCCAGCGTTTGTCTGAGGACACACTTCTATGGTCATGTGGCCAGCATGACTATACACCGTAGTGCACGGAACGCCGTTACCTTCCCACCGAAGTGGTACCTATTTATCTACTCGCATTTTTACATGCTTTTGAACTGCTAGGTTGGCAGGAGACTTATATGCACACTCATGTCCTTACCTGGAAGTAAGCGCCACTGGACATGGTGGGGCTTACTTCTGAGTAAACATGTATAGCAGTGGTTTCAAAAAATTTCAACTGACAATTCTTTTGACCTACTGGGTTATTGGCTGCAGCTCCCCGTTAGGGCTAATTTGGAACTAAGGGACCTGAGAAAATGTCTTCTCCCACATGAACTGGCTCGTCCCCTGAGGTAATCTGTGAGGCCCTCCTTTGAGTGTTGCCCCTGACAGAAGCCCAGTGGGTGGCATCAAGGGATAGAATCTTCCCTGTAGCAACGCCAATGTTGTGGAACTCTGTTCCAGTCAAAATGAGAATCACGCCTTCCCTGGAGGCTTTCTGGCAGGGGCTAAACCCCCTTTTTTATTTGTTTGCTTGCTCTTCTGTTTTGGCTTTGTGTTGGTTAATTTACTTGGGGTGGTTCTGGTTTTTTATACTGCGGCTATTCTTTGCTTTGCTTTTCACATTTATTTTAATTTTATTTCATAGTATTTTAATGAATGCTGCAAAGAATGTGAATCATTTTAATGAATGGGTCTCACATTATAGGAGGAACCGTGGCATATAAACCTTCCAAATAAAAGAAAATAAAGGGGATTGCAGCCTCAATTACCAGGATCAGAATCTTATTCGGTCTCTGGCTCCAATACTCAGCTTGGAAACAATTGTTTAGCAGAGTTTAGAATTCAGAATCTGACAGACTGTGGAGCAACATGTTTGCCTCTTCTGTCAACTGCATAGGATTACCGGATTCCAGGTTCATGGGCATTTCACTGTTTTTTTCAGATGTCCTAGAAATATCACAGAACAAAGGGACAAAAGTCTTGTGACCAGGATAAAGACTAATTCAATGACAAAATTATTCTTGGCATCTTTGGGGGGGGATCTTTGCCCCAGCACACAGACGTGCGCCATCCTCCCTGACTCCTAGAGTAGTCCAAACACGCTGTATGGTGGCCCTTGTGCTGGCCAAACTTTGCTGGCTTAGCTTATGCCGGCCTAACTCCTGTTTCGGATGGCGCTCTAGGTGAGGAAGGTGATTTAATAGCAACCACTTAAAAACAGTGAATCGAGCCTCATTCCACCACTCTTGTTTGCATGACATGCAGCGCAAGCCTAGGCATGTCTACTCAGAAGTAAGTACTACTGTGTTCAATGGGGCTTACTCCCTAGCCAGCTTGTTTAGGATTGCAGCCATAATTCCTTCTTTCTATACTAAAAGCAACACATTAAAAAATAAGAAATTAGACAGAATTTCCTTAATAATACTCGGTTGTTACAGCTAGGAAATAACCTGAAACAAAATGAACAAAACTGCTGGTGAACCAAAAACATGAAATATTCATGCAGATATCCTGTGATGAGAAATCATAAAAAGGAAACAAGTCCATAAAAGCAAACAAGAAAATTAAATTCCAAATCTCACTTATCCTGCTGTATAACTCATTGAAGATAACCACAGAACTATCCATGAATTTTTATGGGAAAGAAAAGTGGTATGGTGTTATCATATGTCATTGTTGCCTGAAGAGTTTTGAAATCATTTGTCTAATAGGAGGCTTAGACAACTATAGTACTGTACATTTTTTGTGGGAGACCATTGTTATGGGCTAAATGAAGGACACAAAATGAGAAGGTGGTCTTGGATAATTGAGGTGTAATTAATGGATGCTGTAGTATACAATGTTACATATTTCACAAAATATGGAAGTACATTTTGTGGTTATTGTTCATGAAATTGAACACTGGTGCTGAAGGTACATTTGATATAAATCTGATAATTGCATGGATATCACTGATACACTGTTTGGGTTTGTGTTTCCTAACACTAGTTTATTTAGGGCACAATCCTAAGAAGCACTGGATTAGTGAGGCCGGCCCGCCAGTACCAAATCCAGTGCTGCTTAGGATGGGCTGGAGCCTCCCTGCGGCAAGGGAGCATGTGCTCCCTTACCGTAGGGGAGGCTCTAACCTCCGCTATGTGCTCCTTGGATCTGCGCCCGCTAAAGAGCTGGCACAGATCCAAGGAGACAGCGCGGCCCAAATTGGGGCCACGCTGCCTCACTGATGGGCTTAGGAGATGGCCATATGGCCACCTCCCAAGCCCACCCAGGTCCTGCCCAAGTCCCGCCTCCCAACAATCCCCATCCCGAAACGGGACAGAGAATCCCTTGCACC
The DNA here is from genome assembly GCA_029204185.1 of Lerista edwardsae. Classification (NCBI taxonomy): domain Eukaryota; kingdom Metazoa; phylum Chordata; class Lepidosauria; order Squamata; family Scincidae; genus Lerista; species Lerista edwardsae. The sequence continues at coordinate 1,349,733 of JAJKFI010000134.1, read as the reverse complement.
GACTGTGTTTGGTCAGCGCAAGGGAGGCTCTCCTTCAGCTCTCTGAAGCCAACACTGCAAGTAGCATTGGCTTCAGAGTTGGAGCGCCAACGCAGGAGTGCTGCTCGGCACCTGCTTGCTTGACCTACTCCGCCCCTTGCATCGACGTGATGATATTGCATCGACGTAAGGGGCACGCTAGGATTGCGCTGTTAATGTAGTTATGTTATGTCTCATGTAATCTATAGTTTGTGTAAACTGTGAAGATTTTTCAGAGCAGCAAGCAAAATGAAGGAAAGGAATGGAGTACTCTTATATATAGAACCTGCTTTTAAAGCAGCCAAATAAATTTTAAAAGTTAAGAAAATTATTCAGAATAAATTTTGATTTACGTAACATTTATACACATTTCATTTATACACAAAACATTGTTTATGGTAAATATACTAATGCAGAGGTCTTCAACTTTTTTCATCTCATGGCACCCTGGCAAGTTGCTAAAACTGTCAAAGCACACCATCAGCTTTTTGACAATTGATAAGGCATACCATGCAGCTCTCACACACGCACCCATGGTCCTACCAATAAATGACCCTTCCCCAAATTCCCATGGCACACCTGTAGACCATTTGTGGCACACCAGTGGAAATGGCTGTTCTAGTGTGTAAATTGAAATGCATTGAAATTTCCTGAAAAAATATAAAATGTTAGATTCTACTAACATGCTAGTGTTTTAACTTTGGTTACGTTATTTATCTATCAGTGTCTCGTCTTTTAAATTTATGTTTGGAAAAAATATTTTGGCTTGTGGGAAGCTCCTTGGTGGCATAATGTTTTTGCTCTTTGACTTTTCTATGCTTGCTGGATGCTATCAGGAGGGCAAACTTTTGATATTTATAAGAACAGATATTCCATATTCAGTAAGTAGCTCTTTTTCAACTAGAAATTATCCACCAAAAATCTTCATGTATAGATTTAGAGCGCAATTCTAACCTGGAGTTAGGATAGCACTGTTAGTTCCAGCAAAGTTTTGTCGGCACAAGGGACACTGTAACATATGTTTGGAACACTCTTGGAGTCAGAGAGGCCAGAAGACAGACATGCGTCATCCTCCTTGACTTGGAGAGTGCTCCAAAAGCGCTTCACGGTGTCCCTGTGCTGGCCAAACTTTGATTACCTAACTGTGTTGGCCTAACTCCAGGTTAGGATTGCGCTCTTAGAGGAGTTTTGAAGAGTTCATTATGGCAGATTAGCAATCATGCCAGTTTTCAAGTTCCAGCTAGCAATGAAAAGCCACATCAACTTCTTTAAAGTTGTGACATGGCTGGGTTTTTCCTGATGATGCGCCCTTTGAAAAATACACAAGTGTCACCTATGTATTATTTCATACATTGATATGGCACCTTCAACTGTGTTCTCAGGGCAAATCACAAATAATAAAAATAAGAACACACAATAATCAAAACCGAAAGCAAGCCACAATAGCAAGAATTAAACCAGCCATAAAACCAACAGCTCAAATACATAGTCATTCATGTGCATCACTGTTTTTATTACAGTCCAGGCAAAGCCAGCCGAGTCTTCTTATGCATTCCCTTCAATCTCCACAAACGCAACTGAGGACAGCACGACAGCAGGGCCAAGTAAGAATACGAAAGGTAGGCTCCAGTGAGGAGAAGCTCTTTTATTTTTTATGGTGCTTTTCTCCATGGACAGTGGTGGAATAGCCAATAGGATAGTAAATAATGTTATCTGGAAGGTTTAGGGAATGTTGGGAATGCAGGGACAAATGGAGAACTGGTTCATATGGGACATTTTGCTTCTGCTATTGCTGCTGCTGCTGCTTCTGCTGCTGCTGCTGCTACTACTACTACACCTACACATTTATCCAGTGCCCGTTGAACTATATGTTGTACAGAGCCACTTTTGTGGGGTGATGGCGTGGTGAAGCCACCTGTCTCTCTTGTGGTGAATGTTCCTATACATGTCAACATCAGCTACCAAGCATCTCCTCTTTCAACTCACGTTTTGACATTTTGAAAGGTTCCCAGGATGTGGTGAGATACTTCTTTTGAGAGATCTAAGCCTCTTTCCAGTCTCTCTATTTCCCCCAGTCTGTATCTAATTCTGGTACTAGGTCACTTCTCATGGGGGTGGGGAATAAGAGGAAGAGGGCTGTGTCAGTTCTCCATTTCTGGGAGATCATGAGGGGAAGAGGTGGCTGGAAAGGGAGGGGTGCATGAGGGTAAAGTGCACCCCATACTGAGGAGGAATCTGGAGGCACCTCAGGAGAAGGGGACTTCTTGGGAGACTTCCAATGGGTCTCCTCAAGTCTGCACGTCCTATTATGCTGGGGCAGACTTGAGGGCTTCTGTGTCAGGCTGCGCAGCCTGAAATGGAGGTTAGCATCTGGCATCGCTGGTGGCAATGTCACTGCCCGCCAGCCTCGCGTCTGCTCCTCCGGCAGTGCCGGCACTGGGCCAATGTCGGCGGTATGGCCTTACTGCCAGCAATGGAAGTGCCTTAAGGTCTTACAACCAGTGCTGGGCCAGTTATGACTGGGCCCTTTCGTTCAGTATCCTAGTAAAAATGGCCAAAACGAAAATGTGTGGTAAGCTGTGTCAAATGGCTTAGAATGGCTTGGGCTGTGCAGGCAGCTAAATCAATCAATCAATCACTAGAATTTATATACCGCTTTTCAACACAAAGTTCACAAAGCGGTTTACAGGCAAATAATAACATTAAAGTTAAATGGCTCCCTGTCCCAAAAGGACAGTCTAAAAGAATGGAGAACACTACCAGCAACAGCCACGAGAAAGATACTATGCTGGGGTGAAGAGGGACAATTGCTCTCCCCCTGCTAAATATAAGAGGACACCACTTGAAAAAGTGCCTCTTGCCCACTAAATGCACAGTCACTTCCACCTTTGGCAGACAGCACTTCCACAAGAGGACTTTCCAAACTGAAGTTGCAAAGGCTGTGTGGGCAGCTGCAACTTAACATGAAAGTTCTCAGACTTGAAAAAGCAGCACTGTCAATACAGTGCAAACATGACTGCGGACCAAGCTGGAGCCAGCTGGCTATCCAGGATCTTCCTGTCCAGATCTGCTCTTGGAACCTCACAGAGAAGCCAGGTGTTATTTAACAGTGAAGCCAAAATGATTTGGAATATACAGCATGTTCTGAGCAGTACTCTATCAGAGAAGATTGCCCAAAGAGCCAGAAGTATGGCCTTGGTTAGTGTGGTTTCAAAACCTTCGGGGAGCAACAAAGCACTTTATGCAATAGAATGCAAGAGATCATACTGAACTTCTGTTAACTGGAGAGTACCCACTGACAGCATCAAGGTTGTTTTCAGGGAACGAGAACTGAAGGCTCTCTGGGGTGTTCAGAATGAAGACAGACGTATCATAGTTTTTTTCAATCATGGACGCTACAGATTCTTACCAACAAATCATGCACTGCTTCATCCATCAGTCTTCTGCATGTGCTTCAGATAGACTTTCTGCATTTTTTTTTGAAAAGCCTCTCCTCCAGGAGCTACACTGGCTGCTGGTTTGTTTCCAGGCCCAATTCAAGGTGCTGGTTTGACATTGAAAGCACTTCACAGTTTGAGCATGAACTATCTCCGTGTCACTTTCTTCCACATCATCGGCCCATCCTCTTAGATTGTTGGAAGGGGCTCTGCTACATGTGCTGTCTCTGGCTGAGGCCAGGTGCAGGGCTTTCTCTGTGACAATAGGATTGGGCTAATAAAGATATAATAATGTACTCATGTTGATAGGTACATTCTTAGGCCAGTTTCTTGGTTCTAAGAATGGCCCATTTCTTGGTTCTTGGTACAGAATGTACCAAGGTGGTACATTCATGGTGGATAGCATCCAAAGCACCTTGGCACAGGATTAATTTTGGAGCCTGGATACACTTGTATCCAGTCCACTTAGTCCATATGCATAAGAACATAAGAAGAGCCCTGCTGGATCAGGCCAAAGGCCCATCTAGTCCCTGTATCTCTCAGTGGCCCACCAGGTGCCTCAGGGAACACAAAAGACAACAAGATGCTTGCATCCTGTTGCCATTCCCTTGTACCTGGATTGAGGTTCAGTTTACATTGGTCTCCTGTCCATCTATACATGGCTATCAAGGAGTAGGATCTGCTTGCCCCTTAGTGGGCAGAGAAAATGGCATTCCCTGTTTTTTAGGAATGCCATCTGTGTTTCTGGGCATGTGCTATGGTGTCCAAATGAGAGCATGGACAGATTCTGTGCAAATATGGCCCAAGCTCCCTGTTGGGATTCCTCCCAATGAGTGATGCCTACTTCAGCGCTGGTTTTTGAGGTTAGCCGGAGCTTAATGCACACTTACCTCAGTGACATTTTCATCAAAAAGGCAGGAAGCTGTGTGGGTGGCAGCTTGTGTTTGCACCCAATCCAGTGATAAGGGACTGAGCAGGGTTGGGGTTGTTTTCTTGCGCAACCTCTTCCTGAACCCATTGGTTGGATGTGGGGATTTTGATACCCACCTAAGGTGTGGCTCACTGCAGGAGCCTTATTGTTACTTGCTGCAATGGAACCCATTGAAAGCCAGTTCACTCAGGAGCTTTGAGGCTTAACAACAGGAGTTCTAGCACTGTTGGATCTCTGAAGGCAATGCAGTGTCTCGACTCTAGACGATTCGCTCTTTCTTGATTGTTCATCCCACACACACTTTCTCCCCTTAGTAGTTTCACAACTGGTCCAGTGTGATACTCCAGCTCTCCGAAGGTTCTATGAAAAAGTGGAACTAAGTGCTATTCATCCTCTTCCTCAGTGTGTGGGGTACCAACCTGGTGCAAAGACAGATGGGTGGCTGTATCTGAAAATTCATTTTCTTTGTTTGAAAGGAACACGATGTGCCTGTGTGCATAGAAAATGGGCAACCACCCCCCTAAACCTCAAGTCAAGCCACCCTCCTTTGCACCATACTGCAATAAGAATTTGGGTTGTGGTGGTTCTAGAATGCACTGGAGCAGCAACGCTGACTTTTTGTGGATATTGGATGCTGATGTCACCCAGTGAAGTGCTTTGGCCATCGCTAGTTCCTCCCCTGATTGGCCTTTCCTCCTTGCTTCCCACTTGAGAAGGCAGGCCAGAAGAAAGTCATGAGCAGGGGAACCGTCAAAACGAGGGCAATCGAGTAGCGATATGGGGAATAATAGTATTGACCTTCCATCAGTGGTGTCATCTACTCCCCAGTAGACGGTTCACTGGGCGGGAGTAGGGAGTGATTGACAGTCCGTCGATTCACTTCCGGTTTCTT
>JAJKFI010000134.1:1316479-1339293 GCA_029204185.1 Lerista edwardsae | reverse complement strand
TTTCTTTCTTTCTTTCTTTCTTTCTTTCTTTCTTTCTTTCTTTCTTTTGGGGGAATGGAAAAGATAGTGATTCCCCAGTAAATACATAATGATATGTGATGCTAGGAACACCTGGGCTGTCTTCTCCCAGGACATCAAAGGTGCCTTTGAATTTCACACTGAACTAAACTGGCAGAAGGATGTTCTCCTGCTCTGAATTGGAACTCATTTTTAAAATGGTATCCCAAGAGAGAAAGGCGGGAATATTGTGCACACACACACACACACACACACACACACACACCCCAGCTCTCTGAAGAGTGATGTATGTTGTTTCATAGTGAGGCTGGCTTTGCTTAGAGGCATTTCTTATGTGCGAACATTAGTAGGCTAGGATAGAAAGCAAAAGTGAGTCATTTTTACACTGAGCATAATCCTGCTACTGCAGGTTTTATTTATTCTCTTGCCCTTAGGCACCAGCTTGCCTGTCCTGAATGCTATGATTGTGATTTAGAAAACAGAAGAGGGACCAGTTTTAATTGAATGTATGTTATGAGCCTTGTGGCTGCCTCAGTCTGTTTGCAAATGCAGGAAAATCATTCCACAGTGTCACATATGAAAATGCCACCTTTGTACCAGATCCAGCCTGCAAGACGGTGAAATCTGACCAGTTCATATAGATGGCATATTGCCGCAAGTGGCATCAGGCTGGTCTTTTTCTAGCTGTTTTCCCTTTGCTGACTCTATCCCCCCGTTCCTCTTCCCTGCCCCCCACCAATCCTACACAGAGCACCAGGAGTGGCGGCTATCAGGTGGATTAGACTCTTGTGCTGGCCGAGTGGAGGTCTATTACCAGGGTGTCTGGAACACCGTGTGCGGTAGTAGCTGGTACCAGAAAGCTGCTGATTTGCTCTGCCAGTTCTTGGGGTGCAGTGACAAAGCCTCATCTCCAAAGGAACCTTTCAACCACACATTGCGGGGCAAGATGTATTATGATTGTTCTGTAGACGACGAATCACTTACCGCATGTACCTGGCGCTACAACAACTCCAATCTGTGCAACCAATTCAAAGCTGTTGGCGTGATATGTAATGGTAATTAGTGCTCGGACCTTAATCAGGATCTCTATTACGTTCTCTCTCTCTCTCTCTCTCTCTCTCTCTCTCTCTCTCTCTCTCTCTGGTATGGATTTCCACCACTGGAGTGGATAATGGCAGAGAAACTATACTCTTCCCACCACTCCCTCTTCAGGGCTTCCCTACCCCCACTTTCTTCAGCTATCAAGTTCTTGTCTCTGTTAATTTCTTGCCATACATCTCACCTGTGACATCAAGGGCCTGCTCCTATCCAACTTTCCATCTCTGATGCAGCCATGCCAACCAGGTGTGGGCTGCATCCTGTGGTGGGAGGACAGTCTTGGAGGCTTCCTACAGGTGAGGGAAAATTTATGCCCTTACCTCTGGACTGCATTGTGGCTGCATCAGAGATGGAAAGTTGGATAGGATTTGACCCCAAGTCAATTAATATTCCTAAATTGTAGCAGAGTGTTTAGGTTTTATTCTCCTGCTGTGTGTTTCTGTTTCTTACTGCCTGCTGCTTTATCATTAACTAATGATCTGCAATGGTCATGAGTGCAATGGTCTGTTTTATTACTTCATTGTTAATGTGTTTTATGTGGCTGTTAGCTGCCCTAGGAATAATAATAGTGAAGACTGACATACACATCTTATAAATAAATAAATATACACATAATATATTTAAGGAGCATGCTGCCATATTGTAGCCACTGGGAAAAGAATTATAAGAAAATATTACTAGGAATCCACAGGGTAGACACACTGTAAATTTCTAAAGATGCATGCCACAACAGGTGGACAGACTGTTTATTATAAAGATTAATGAAAACATCACCCTAGGCAGTTTGGTAAAGGAGGAAGGATCCATTGATACTTGTGAGTCCTGATGATTTCATACAATAATTGGGAAACCTGCATAATCTGTATATGTCCACCGATTTTTTTTTTTTAAAAAGAGGCCACTCTTAGACGGTGTAAGAGCCAAACAACATGTTACATTAAGCATGTCCTTAGCACTGATGGGATTATGTTTTACTTCCCCCCCCCCCAAATAGCAACAATGGGGGGGGGGCTCCAAATCTGCCTGGTCTGATTGGACCATGATAGGTGGGAGTGCCCTGTGCTGTAATCCCAACTGTTATTTTAGAAAGGCAAACTCAAGATGTCAGTGCTAATGATACACTTACTGTTAATGTGGAGTTTGGTCCTGAGATAGGAGAGAGAAAGGGAAGGAAACAATGTAGTAGAGAGAGGGGGGGAGAATAGAGACCAAAAGGGAGCTGAACCAGAGATTGACCTGAACCCTACTTGCATCTCAGCAAGGTGCAATGAAAATCTCTCTGTCTCTCTCACGGAAAGTGGAATTTTGTTCTGTGGGTGTGATCCATGCCAACGCTTCCCAGTGCAGATGACAGCCACATCATCTAATCAGGGGTTTCCCTGGGCCACCTCCTGGCTTCCCTGCTACAGCTGCTGCTGCTGGGCTACCTTGGAGGGTGTTAGATATGTCAATTGGCAACTGACCTGCCATCGTCTGGAAATGCTCTGATTGCAAGGTAGAAAGGATGGTCTGTTCCATCACAGCATCTGTTGTCATTTAACAACAACATAATTGTAACAGCACTTGCAATTGGCCCTGAGGACTGGAACAGCTGTCTTGATCCCTGTTCAGGGCTGGCCCATCCATGAGGCCAGCTGAAGTGGTATCTTGCAGCGGATTGGCCTGGGGTGTCTATCTCTTGCCTCCACTGCTCCTCCTCCCCCCTCTCCTTGGATTAGAAAAGGAAGAGGGGTCAGAGAGGAAATGTGGAGGGGAAGAGAGAGCTGAGCTAGCCACTGGAGAATGGGAGGCAGAGAGGCTGGCACACCATTGGGTAAGAGGGGCAGGATTGGGCCCCTCGGGTGTCAGGAAGTCTGAGGCTCTGTCCCTGGGCCTTTCAGGCCTGTATGGTGCTTTCGCTGACACTGTTCCCTGCTGAGGATGGGAGCTGTTGTAGAACGAGCTCAGATTGTGCACCTGGCTGTCCCTTTGAGCTCCATACAAGAGCATCTCAGATGCGGGGTGGAGAGTGCACAGCTTTCAACAGGGCAGTTTCACTGCTGTCCGATGTGCACAGCAGCACCCAGATGGGTCATTGGAAGCTGCTGCTGGTTGCTGGTTCAGTCATGGTAAATTCTACCTCTGTCCCCCGCTCTCTTGCCCTAAAATTGGGTTGTTTCTCAGGTTTTTTCCCCGCTCACCTCACTGCCATGTTCTGTTTCTGGATTTCAGGTTCACTGGGTCTCAGGCCCAAAGACACTCCTGTGGACAAAGGAGTGACTGCAAGCACCCAGCTCCCCATTACATGTAAGTGGATGTCATGCTGAGGCATTTTTTTTTGCAGACCGTGCAACCAACCCGAATGCAAACGGGCTGAATGTTGCAGCACAAATGCCACAGGGGAGCTCATTACACTCTGCTCCCTGACTCCAATTTAGAGCAACCATCAGGCTCAGACCTGCTCCATGCTAGAAGACAGAATCATAATTTCTGTTTGGCTAGCAACAGGTCAATCACTTTCACAGGGAATATATTGTACAATTCTCTTCTGTAATGAACTGAGACACTTGGTGAAGAGGGTAAAGATTCTAGCAGAGACTGGCTGACTTGTCTTGATGTCACAGAGGCAGAAAAGGCTCATTTGACAATTAGTCAATTACTCACTGAGCGATTCTCTTCCTACAGTTCTTTGGCTGCCTTTGGTGAAGCCACTCTTGAGTTTTAATGGACTTTAGTGCAGGGACTCTGAAGTCCTTGGGGATATGGGAACCAAATGATGGGGGTATGGGACTTGATCTCTAACAATTTTTTAAAATTGTGATTAGATTATTAATTAGCACCATTATGGATTGAAGCATTCTGTTCCTAGTGATCCATATGTAAAGTAACACCAAGCTACTGGCATCTTTTGAAGTCATATTGGCATCTTTTGAAGTCATATAGGACTGGTGGTGATGATTATTTCAACAGTTTGGTGAAGGAGGTCAGGGGCAAATTGGGCAATCCGTTGTGGGTCTGTGATCATAAAAAGCTGAAGAAAATGGAGCACAGCAAGCAGAAAGATTGAGGGAGAAAGAAGAGGCCTGAGAAAAGAGCTGGTAGGGGTCGGGGAAAGCCAACAACAAGGGATGCAGAGGAGGGGAGTTGGGAAAGGAGAAGTCTGAGAGGGAAAGAAAAAGTGGGCAGTTAAAAGAGGCACACGTATCCTGGAGTTGCAGAGGCGTGAAAAACACTCTTATCTTGTATTGATTTGGAATAAGCACCCAAATCTTGGCCTGTAAGCCTTTGGCATTGGGCTGACAGTCAGCAATGGAGGGGGCTACTTTCTCCTCACAAACAGATTCCCCTTTTCCTTCCTCTCTTATGCAACAGTCTTGGTTAGTTTGACCTGACTGAAGACACTTCTGCAAATGGCTCTCCTGAGGCCTGTGGGCTTCTAGCTCTTCACAGATTCCCACACAAACATTCCACCCAGTTTTTGACTCGGGGCTTTGCTTAGGGCTTCAGTGAAGAAACTTTAAGCCGGAGGCAAACCCAACAGTGAGGCTGGAAAGGAGAGACAGTAATTTTTGAGAGACCTGAAACTGGTTTGAGAGAGGCCTCACTTCTCAAGGTTGGCACACCTGTTGTGCCACAGTTGCTCCTGGGCAAACATCTGTGTTAGTGAGGTGATAATGGAAGGAATGCACAGACTAGGAGGGTTTGTGTTCTTAACTCAAAGGACAAAGGAAACACAGAAGAGCACAAACCAGGCACAGCCTTAAGAGCCTCTTTAACCTCGTTCTTCTCTCTGCCCTCTTACCTCTGACTATGTCTCCTTTTGCAGATACGGCAGGACCTGAGATTGAGTCAAAGGGGCCATCATACCAGACACTGCGAGTCTTTTGTATCATCCTGGGTCTGCTGCTTCTTTTGACTGTACTGACTCTAATCCACATTTTGCTACAGAGGCGAAGGAAAAATGGTAACTTGGTACACAGGGAATCCTGGGCACCACAGAGGATCTTATGGGAAGTTCAGTGTGATCAGCACAGTATTTGCAGCAGGAAGGGGCAGGTAGATTTCCAGGAATGAGAGTTGATATTAACTGAGAAGGGGTGAGGTGGGTTTCCTAACAGAAAATACACAGCACCTTCACCTCACCAAACTACAATTCCCAGGATTCAGACAGTGAAAGTGGAATGAAACAGATGGAGAACGCAATCCTCACCTGGAGTTAGGCTGGCATAGTTAGGCCAGCAAAGTTTGGGCAGCACAAGGGCACCATAAAGTATGTTTGGACCACTCTTGGAGTCAGAGAGGCCAGCTCGCAGATGTGCGCCATCCTCCCTGACTTTGAGAGTGATCCAAATGCATTTTATGGTGGCCCTTGTGCCAGCCAAACTTTGCTGGCCTAACTGTGCCAGCCTTACTCCAGGTTAGGATTGCACTCTTAAGTCTCTGGCATTGAAAGGGTTATTATTTGACATTTGAACAGAAAACTCCACTTCCTTCCAGTTGTGACAGAAACAGAATTTATGCTAGATGTGGATCAAACATGCAATAGGGTTTTACTCCATAAATATTTTTAAAACAGTTTTAGGGTTCACAGTTTGCATAGACGCAGATAAAAAAAATTGCTGCAATCCCTGATTGGTCCAAGGTTGAAATGTGCCACCAGAGTTACAAGCACTGGATAATAAAGAGCCAATAATACAGAAATGATGGTTATACCTCAGAATAGACCCCCATGGTTGGAGGAAGTGTCTGTAAGATGAAGCAAAACTCCTGGCCATGCACAGATGCCCTTTGTGGTCTTACTGAATGAAACTCCTTTCCCTGTTTTTTATTTGTAGACCATGCTTTTCCTCCTGGGTCAGGAACTGCCTCAGTACTGGTGAATCACAGTGTGCCAATCTCAACTATGGGAGTGAATAATGATTATCGAGATGCCTCCACAATCCTCCCCAAAGGAGAAGGTATCAGAAGCTGTTCCTTGTCTGCTAGTCAGCCTCTCTGCTCACCCTCCCACACTCTATCATATCAAGATACCATCTCTTTCCCCTCTTCCTCACCTTCTTAGGGAATGGCAGCATAGCTCAGTGGTGCAGCCTCTGCTTTGCATGCAGAAAGCTCCATCCTCAATCCCTGGCATCTTTAGGTGGAAATGGAAAAAGACCTCTGTCTGAACCCATGGGGAGCTGCTGCCTGGGAATGTATGAGAACTGTGGGTCTGGATATCCCCCCACTAGGCTGCAGTGGTGTAGCTACCTATGGGGCGGAGGATGCAGCACCCCAGGTGCCATCTTCGGGGGGCGGTGTCACCACTGAACCCCAAATTCCAAAAATCGCAACTTTATGGAATATATGGTCATGCTGTATATATGGATGTAGAATTTCATCCAGAATTCAAAGAAAAAAAAACAGAGTGTAATTATTCTATCAAAAGTTATGGCCAAAAAAGTAAAAAATCAAAAATAAAACTTCTTTTGAACAAATCATGATTTTCAAAATAGCGGTTTTAAGGATACCACTGGATGCAGAATTTCACCAGGAATTCAATGAAAACCCCCAGAGTGTAATACCTCAATGCTAGCAAAAGTTATGGCCAAGAAAACAAAAACATTGCTGGGGGGTATAAAAAAAATTAAGTAGCCCTGGGTGCAAAATGCCCTAGCTACACCACTGCTAGGCTGGTTTGTTTCTTTTCAGTTATGACATCAGCACCTTCACGTTCAGCACTGCACCATCTCGAGGTGCCAGGAGCTCTCTTTACCAAGCCCTAGGCTGGTCTCCCTGACTAATGCTGGATCACTGTTCCCCATTGTGTCCTCTCTTCCAGCCCCAGATGTGAGGCCTGCTGCACCTGTGATGGAGGATTCAGACTCTGACTATGAACGCTATGATTTCAACAGCAAGCCACCTGTGGCACTCTCCACTTTCTACAGTGAGACTCTCACCATTACTGCCCTTGTGGACGTGTCCTGAAAAGACAGGAGGGGCCAAATGCCAAGCGATGTGGAAATGCAGTTGTGGGATCTCCCAGCCTGTCCCAGTCCCTGATGCGGTTTCAGGAGTGGGGCATCCAAAATTCATAAAATGGCTCCACAGGAAAAAGAGGGTGCTGTTCTAATGCCACTCTGCTCCCCATCATCTCCCAGTAAATGTCCACATGGGTCCAGGAGGATCCAATAAGGAGAAGGCTTACTGGGTGGGAAGTGGGGGGGGGCGGCATCAGACACGAGTATTTCACTCCAGTAGGTCTGCGTAGGAAGCTGCACACACCCATTTTAAGGGCTGGGGCTGCGAGGAAGGTTTCAAGCTAAAGGAAGTAAAAGTGTGAAATGTAGCACTGTGAAAGCATAAGCTGTCGATTCTGATGTTGGCTCTACAAACCTTGTGGTAGGGACAAATTCTGCAGCTCTCCCTGCCCCAGAGCTCTTCAAGAGAGCAGCTCCAGGGATGGCTGTGACAGCCTTGTTCCTTCTTTTCCCTTTCGTTCTAAGGATTGAAAAAAAATTGATAGCCTTTTCGGTCTCTGATTTCAGATTCTCTTCGACGACACCGAGCGAGTGGGGAAGACCCTCCGTCATGCAACTTCCCCATGCCAGCTATGCACGAGGAAAACGAGTCAGCACAACCGGCTACAGTGTACGTTCCCCAGGAGGGTAAGTGGCTTTCCAAGCAACTTTGTTTTTGGCACAATACGTGTTCAGTTGCTGCTGAGTTGTTGGAGGACATCAACTCACCCTCAGTGCCAGCTTTAGTGGGACCTTCAGGCTCAAAAGGGCCCTTTAAGTTTCTCTATGGTGTACCAGAGGTGGAGAGAGGAGACAGCAGCTGTAACAGTCTGGCCTCCTCTTTTTCAGGCAACATTTTAAAATTGCCCTGGACCCCAACACTGCATCTGGGATGGGGCATCCAGGAATTTTAAAATGGTGTCCAGCAAGAAGCAGGATAGGCAGCTGCAGCTGCTGATCTGCTCCTCATTGCCTGATAGGCTACAGGGACACCTACCAAGTAAGCAGCACAAAGGAGCTCTCTCCTCTGCCCAGAAATGTAGATTTCTTCTTTATGCCACTGCTGCCCCAGGTGCATGGCCAGCCCATCTATGAGGCCAACGGAAACAGTCACCTCAGGCAGCAAATTGGTGGGGGCGCACATCTCTGTCTGCCCAATTACCTCTCTTGCACCTCCTTCTCCTTCTCCTCTCTGTATTGGGAAAGGAAGAGAGGAAGAGGAAGTGTTATGTGGAGGAGAGTGCTGAGTGAGAACATTGGCGAGTGGGAGAAGCAGAGGTAAGGGGGAGCAGTATTTGACATGCTGCTTCAGGCATCAGGAGGTCTTGGACTGGCCCTGCCCAGGTGAGTACTGGGGGGTGTGCTTCAGGTGATGCCCAGGTTTGCCATCAAAGATGCCTGAGCCCTTGGCCCACAGTTGCGCAGGCTGCTTCTCTCACTGCTATGCATAATCCAAATGTTGCCCACTCATCCAGCTTCCTTAGGGAATGAACTTGTGGCTCGCCTCTCACTGACAGCTGAGCAATTTCTTTGGTTGCTTGTGCAATCAGACTGCCTCTTGGTCCTGATTCGACACATGAAAATAACTATCCTAGTCTCTCTTGGTATGCAGTGCATCCTACTTATCTATCCATGCAGCCACGTTCCCCTTTTGTCTCCTCTACACATCACATCATCTCCTAAATGGAGTACTTTATAAGGTCTTTTGTACGGAATCTCCTCTGGTTGCAGCAGGCAGTAAAGAAAAGCTATTTCACATCTGTTATGGTCTCTGGCTTAGTGTGCTTGGATTTCAGATTATCAGAGGGCTGATTCTCATTTATATGGCAGTTGTCTTTTCCATGTGAGCATCAGTGTTTGCTCCAATGAACACTGTATGAAGGGAAGACATATGTCCATGAACGCACAGCAGATATGCATCTGGTAGCCGCAGGTAATTGTGGTTCCCTTTGCATATTCACTATATCCAGGGAGTTGAGCATTGAGAGTTGACATCATTTGGTAGCTTCTGAGGATGCTCAGAAGTTCCTGCTGACCCCAGAGACCACCACTTAGCCCAGACTTCAGGTGGTGATGTAGAATGTTAGAACCTATCAAGGTAGGAGGAGATCATGGACACCAGTTAGCCACTCAGAAACCTGGAGCTGTCCTGCATGCCCTCCAAGAGTTTGGACATCCGCATTTTTGAGAGGGACTGCAGTTCAATGTAGAGCTCATGACTTGCCTGTAGAAGGTCCCAGGTTCAATCTCTGGCATCATTTCCAAATAGAGATTAGAAACACTCTGTCTGAAACCCTGGAGAGCTACTGCCAGTGAGTTTCGACAGTAGTGACTGAGATGGACCAGAGGTCTGATTCAGTGTATGGCGGCTTCACATGTTCAGATTCATGTCCTCACCACAGCAAACCAGCATATCCTCAGGATCATGAAAGTGTGAACCTGTCCTGAGAAGACTGCTGTAAGGCAAACCTGATTAAGGGCCAGCATAGTAGTTCAATTCTTTCTTAGAAAGTGAGAGACGTGTATCTGTCTGATTCAGCAATGTGCAGTGTGTGTGTGGCAGGTGGGACAGAACAGCCCCACTGGAGTTCTTTGAAAAGTGCCGCCACTGCTGTGATCCTGCAAACACTTACAACCCACAGGCTCCAGCTGTGCAGAGCCCGTGGGTCGTGTTTGTGCGATCTCAGCAGGGGGCGGCACCTCAAAGAACTCTGATGGAGCAGTTCTGCCTCCTCTGCACCGCATGTCACTGGTCTGATCCCATTCTGTTCCGGGATGCTCAATGTATCCATGACTTTCTCCAGCAGCACCTAAAGCCGAGGACAGCACCAGCACCTCTTCTGGGGATAGTGACTGGTATGAGAACATCCACAAACCAGAACATCCAGAGCAACAGGGAACCCATCCAGGAAACCCGCCTTTCTTCAGAGGTGAAAAGTAGACTTTTTATGAATGGAAACAAGTTTAGCCTTTAATCAGTCAGTCAAACTGAAAAGGGTATCGCCAAAGAAAACAGTTTGGGCACCTTTTCTAAATCTTAAGAAACAGAACAAAACGTGCCTGCTCAATGCTAGCATATGGTTCTGTGGGGCTGGGGAGGAGTTCACACAGGATCTGATGAGGTTTTACGGATCATCATCACCTGTTTCATATGCAGTTATGTCTGGAGTGGATCAGCTGTTCAGAGTCATGTAGGAACTCCCAGTTGACAGTGAAGGATGGCTCAGGCTAGGGGCAGCCAATGGGTATAGCCAGAGGACCAGAAGTGTATACTGTATTTCCATTCAGACTGACCCCTTCATCCAGTAGCCAGGCTCTGTAATGAAGTTGATACCACTGAGCAGAAATGACTTCATTTCTTGATGCACATGTGCCTAGGTGTAATACTACATGCAAATGTGTGCATCTGAGTACATGTCACTTGCCTAATCTGAAAAAGGGGCATAACTTCAAAGTACATATAAAAAGTGTGAGCCTTGATGATTCTGTGGTTAAAATTCAGTAGGACTGCTGAAAGCCAAATAAAAATGCTTTGATACTTTCCAGAACCCTTAATAAGATAGCATTGCAGTCATTAAAGGCTTAATAAGTTTTATTCTGTTAAATCTAGATAATAATAAAACAATATTTAGAATATTTAACAAATAATGTTGCTTTGCCTGGCAAAGGCTTTAATAATCTAAGCCTGAGCCATCCCTGGGGTGGGCAAAACATTATAGGACCCTGGAGAGACACGGGTAGGGTGCTGCACGTTCTCATCTCAACAGAGTATCTGTCACTCCCTATTACACTCAAGCAACCTGACTGCAATGCATCGCTCCAGCTGTGAATTGCCTAAAGCAAACAGCGCTGAGCTACAGCTCTTCACCCCAAGCATCAATACAGTTTTCTCTCTTATTACTTGATGGGACCTCCCAAGAGGCTGTGCGGCTGAACAGTCAGGTCACTAAACATTTCAGCTCGCCTCTTAGCATCTTCCTTCTGAGACGTGTCCTTCTGCTTCTCGGCAGCTGACCCGAATGCATTTCTCATTTCTCTGCTTCAGGCTCAACAACAACAACTTCCAGACCTGTGATGAACTGCGACACTGGGAACGGCTCGTCAGATAGCAGTGATGACTATGATGATATGTGGACTCCTTCATATTAGGGGGCAGGGCTGCTATAGGCTGCAGTCCCATCTGTCCCCGCTGCCTTCGACTTCAGAAGCAGCCAAGGATGCAAAGTCTGAGAACTGAAAGTGGCTTTTTTCAGTTATTTCAAGACGCTACCATGAGTGAGGATTCATTTTAAGAGACCATCAACGGCTTCCGGAATTTGTCCATAATCCAGACACAGACACAGGCACAGACACGCAGGGGGGGGGGGCAATCCTAACCTGGAGTTAGGACCATACACCATAAAGTATGTTTGGACCACTCTCAGTCAAAGAAGCCAGCACACAGTCGTGTGCCATCCTCCTTGACTCCAAGAGTGGTCCAAACGCACTTTACGGTGGCCCTTGTGCCAGCCAAACTATGCTGGCCTAACTATGCTGGCCTAACTCCAAGTTAGGATTGCACCCAGAGAGAGTGACTCCTAAGGGAAGGAGAAGTGCTATCTTCCTTTAAATGTTCTAGTCTCCATCAGTGATGTACTAGCACAACATCAGGGTAACAGATATTCCTAATGCCCCCAATGGGAGACATCTGGCTTTCAGTTGCTAATAAAGGCAGTTGAGGTACAACATTTCAAAAATAGGCCCAGGCCAATCATCTGGACCTATGTTACACCATCTGCTTCCCTGGTCATGCTAGCAAAGAGGAAGCCATCCTAGGAATCTGAATCCCCAGGCAGGGACTGCAGGGAATGTGGTATCTTCCTTGGGAAAAATGTTTGGTTCATTCATCACCAGTGAGGAGTCTGGAGTAGGAATGAGAGTTTTTGGTTTGATTTTTACTGCTACATTTTTTTAATGATTAAAGGAGGGGGGAATTCCTACCCTACACCAATAGTCCTAAAAAGCCTGCAACTAGATTCTGTTCTCTCCCAGCTGACACTGCCCAAAGCTAGGTCATGAGGGAGCAATCCTGGGGATTCACAGCCAACGTGGAATGAGAGACAGAATAGTAGTGGATCAAAACCAATTCATCGCATTTATTCATTAGAACAAAAGTCACAGTACAGGGAATCAAACTTAATTTTCTAGGAATTAAAGTGTTTTTTTTCTGCAGATGGCAGATCTGTAACCTTGGGGAAGAGCCTCAGGTCAGTGGCAGAGCACATGCATTGCAGGTAGACAAGCCTTGATGCAATCCCTGACATCTCCTGCTAGCTCTGGGGGATACGCTGGAGAGCTGCTGTCAATCAGAGGAGTTGATTCTGGGCGAGGCATACCAACTTCATGTCAGGCAGCATCACATAATTCAATTCTGAGACAATGAGTTCTGGCAAAGACTTTCTCAAGATTACCATACCGAAATGTGCAAAAGACAGCATCTCTCTGAAATGTTCTAGGCCAGTGGTTCCCAAACTCTGTAGAGGCCCTGGAGGCTTCTGCCTGATTTATAAATGCCAAGCGGGGGGTGGTGGTGATTTGGCAGCAGTGCTTCCCCTGACCATGTAGCAGCTTCTTTAACCCTTGATGCACATAGCATGTTCTGCCCTGTCATTTTCACAACCAATCAAAAATTGGGTTACCGGCAGCGATGGGATCTACAAATGAACAAGGGGAACGCTGGGCGGGACTTACGCGGGGCTGCCGCGTGATTGGCTGCCCGTCTGTAGTGTTCCGCAGCTGTCCTGGCCTCAGGGCGGCTGCCCCTGGTTAGCACACACGCCCCGCTGCTCGCCCAGGCACCCAGCGCGACCCTCACCTGTCCCCCGCGGTGAGCAGGAGCCCCCCCCCGAGGCCAGGGCAGCTGCGGAACGCTATGGACGGGCTGCCACTCAAGCAGAAGTCCCGCCTACATCCCGCCCAGCGTTCCCCTTGTTCATTTGTAGATCCCATCGCTGGTCACCGGACCCACAGTTTGGGAACCACTGTTCTTGGCCTTGCCGTTTATTTGTGACCAACACTCAACCCTAACCTATGCGCACGTATGCTCTCCTATTGTGGGTGATCACTGCTTTAAGGATTCCTCTTGGTTTTCAGAAGAAGTTGTCTGAGCATTGTATCGGCATACTGAACTGTGGCTGAGGCAGGAAGTCATCCAACAGCAGCTGTAATGAATGTATCTGACGAGACCTGAGCACAAGCATAGACTTTATCAAGCTGAACCTCATTTTTGATAAATTCTTATTACTCACCTTGAGCGAGGCCTTTGCACTTTTATAATGATGCAAAATTGTGTTTAAAAAGAAAAGCTATGGATTTTGTAAATTTGTCTTTTTATGCCCTAAACAGATCATGGACTTAAGGCAGAGTGTGGCATGCAAAGATGGGATGGAACACCCACTGAGGTGGGGGGGGGGGCACAACCACGTCAGTATCAAGGAAGAAGGTGCATGCACTGGTTGGCTGACAGTTTGTGGGATGTGTTGCAAATGCATTTTCCCTTGAGGACCCTGTCCCCTGATTCCCTAAAGCAGCAGCTCAAATGGTGTGGCATTTTTACTTGGATGCATAGGTAGCTGCAGGGAACATGGCCGTCTCAGGATGGACAAGTTCCTAGGCATATAGACCCTCAACCCCCATTCCCCATATGAGCCAAAATCTGGATGGGTTGAATGACATTCGGCCAAAGATCCTCACTCCTGCCTCACCTTGGATTTGCAGAGGTGCCCAGTTGCATTCTTGTTGCCCCAGCAACCTGAAGTGGTATGGGAAGAAGGAAGCTCAGAAAGAACAGCCACTTTCATTTTCTCTTTGTGCTTGATGTTAGGATGGGTTCAGAGATTATGATGGTGCGATACAAAATTAATAATAATTACTAATTTGTAGAAGCACTGGACAGAAGAAGAAGAAAACGGGTCCCGTCTAAGCTGATGACTAATACAGATGACAAATACCCCCAAAATGTATTTTTTCTGTTCCTTTATTATTTTAATGCCAGTATTGAGAGCTGTACTCAACAGTTCCTGCTGATAGGTGGGGGAAGATCCACCAGTCTGTGTATTTTGTAAAGTTCTCTTTTTTGTTATATGTATTATTGCTTGACCATCCATTTTTAACGTATTTTTTTAAAAAAATGTTCACCAATCTGTTCTATGAATCCAGCTGCCTGATATGCAACATATGGGCCTTGATTTGTTTCTGGGTGAAGACATCTGTAAGCACACTTTCCTCATATTTTTATAGACCATTGATTGGGTGTCTTCTGTTTCAGCATGGTTCCTTGCAGATATTCAACATGAATTCATAAAGGCAGAGGAAGTTGGCTTGTACTAAATTCTGTACTGAATTCAATGTACCTAAATTCATTGTACAGGCATGCCCTGGTATCCACTGTTTCAGTTATTCACAGATATCGTGGATACTGGGATACCTATTAAAAAGATAAGGGAACACTAAAATCTTTTTTTACCTTGTTGCAGCAGCAAAACCACTGATGTTTCCGTCTTTAAAATGATGTCTGGTATCTATGGTTACAGGTATCCATGGTAGGGTCCAGAACAGAACCCCAGGGGATACCAGGGCATGCCTGCACCTGAATTCATTGACTTATCTAGCCCAGTATCATCTCCACTAACTGTCCAGGGCTCTCGTAGGTTTCAGATGGGCCGTTTCCCAATCTGGTCTGGAGATTGAACTGAGGCCTTCTAGAGGCAAAGTGTATGCCCGCCAAATGATCCTTGGCTTCATCCCCATGAAGCCCCCCCCCCCTCGCAAGGTTTCGTAATACTTTAGATGAACAAAATCAAGCTATTTTAAATGCATACCCCAAAAAGTGCAAAGTGTGAATGCAACAAATAACCCTCTGCAGGGATCTGGGATTGTCTGACTCAGTGGCAGAACTGGGTTTGCGCTGCATATGGGACATGTTTCTCACTTGTCTAATGCAATGCAGGCAAATATGTGTTACTTATGTGTGATGTCTGTTAGAACTGAAAGGGTCTCCAAAATGCATAATGCAATTTCTAGAATGTATTTGTTGCTGCCTCCCCACCTCCTTCCCATGTCTATTGCCTCGGAACTAGAAAAGATATGACAAGAGAATTGTCAACACAGTGCCCTCCAAATGAAGAAAATGCTCTGAAAAATCAGCCAATAGGACTCTCTGTGGACAGGGAAAAGCTGTCAAGTCAGTACAATTATATATATATATACCTTTTTCAAGCCCACTTTCTGGAACAGAGCCACGCATCATGTCCCCCAGCAGAAGCACTGTTGACTTCTGGTGCTGTCCAGAAAAATTACATACACACCGCCTTCCAGTTGTAGCTTATTTATCCTGAGCATCACCTTTTCCCCCTAGGGAGAGAGACTCCCCACTTGTTAAGTCTCCTGAGATGATGCACGAAGGATCTTTGCATTTCAGGACAAACGGCTCTGAAGAGAGTGCAATAATGCCATGCAGAGAATCATACACAATCCTCCAGGGACATAATTTGTTCAGCAGCATCTAAAAGCCCCTTCCAGCTTACAGCTTAACAATGCACACGGACAACATGAAGGTCAGTTGGCATCAGATTTTAAGTGGGGCCCTGACATGCTGATACAGCGCATCTGTTCTTTATAAGGCTAAGCAACACCCACCTCAAACTGCCATAAGAATTGGCCTGCTAAATCAGACTGGAAGTCTGTGTCTTCTGGCATTCTGTGTCGAAGTTCCATCAAAGTTCCATAAAATGTTCCTGGGAAAAAGCCTTCCCCTGAGACTTGTCCCTGGGCCTATGGTGATCAGAGGTATACTGCCTCTAAACATGGCATGTCAATTGCCACTCAAGACCCAGAAGGTCACTGAGAGAGGGTATTATGTTATTATTTGCAGCTCTTAAAACCATCAGGCATTTCAAAAGGTGAAAGAGAAAATGACTTCTGAAATTTTGACGAGGTTTGGACTTGGTGTGCAATATTCTTGGTGTGAATTATTGCAGCGGTATGGAAACTCATAGGGGGTCCCAAACTCATTACAGCGTCAGGACACTGGCAGGGCCATTGGCTCCCCCAGGGTCTTGCAAGGCCAGCCTTGGCGTGGTCTCATGTGGTCTCGTGAGATCTTGGACCGGACAAGATGCCTGTGCCCAGGAGGAGGAGGAGGCCAGAGCCTCATATGTGGAGGAGCAGGAGACAGCATCGACTGGCCAGTGCTGGACCAGAGAGCAATGCCCTGAAGGAGTTCGGCTCTGACATCCTCTCCAGCCCCCCCCCCCACTGCCACAGCCACTGGTGGCACCCACACTTCTCCCTGTGAGGGCACTGAACATTTAATTCGGTATTTGTGGTACTTAAGATAATTAGAACTTAAGATACTTAGGTACTTAAAATAATCTGAAAAAACACTGGAATAAGGGATGTCCTGCAGTTCTTATTGCCACCTAGTGGTCAAGATTAGACCAAGCAACACCTTGAGTGCTGATTTAAATGCAATGCAGCACTGACGTTTTGCCCAGTTGTGAGGACAAGTGGCTAACATGTATGGGCCAAATGAGACGTTTGTGGGAATGCATTTTAAAGAGATGCACGCACCTGGAAGCATTCCTGCTTTTTGAAAGGAAAATCAGCAACAAGGAACCGAAGCCTGATTGGGTCCTTTTATTTCCCCAGAGCATTTTTCCTACTGACAATCTTACCTCTGTCTCCCCCACCCCAAGCTGAAGCAGCTCTTTGCAACTTACTGCCCTTTTGAGTGTCCATAGCAGCTCCAAAGAACATTTCCAGCTGGAAAACAGCACAAGGGAAAAGAATTACACCTACAGCCGGTGGTCCTGATCAGGATTGGGCCCCATGGTTGTTTTTTGTGAAAAAGAGATGTGTCTCTGATTGATCCTGCTGGAACTGCTGGATCCTGGATTATTCCTTAATATGATTCAATTGAACTTCTAGTTTGATCCTGCCAGCATAAGCAGCTTTTAACTTTCTCACTAAGAGAGCAGGGATTTTGTTACATCCTTGCTTCTCTTCTCAAGTTGATATACTTGGAAGTTCTGAGGGTCCTGTTACTTTTGGGGGCTGTCAACATTTTTTAACCCTCTTTGTCTATTCCAGATAACCTGGCTGAGCATTGCCTGGCTCTCGTGCCTTGCTGAGTCACAACTTCAAATCCCCAAATCACTATATTATTTTACAAGGGCTACTATGGATTTCGCTGTTGGGGAATTAGGATTCTCCTCTCCTTTCACAGTGTCCATTGCAATTGTAAGCACTGTGTGGAATGAAATCACTTTGCCCAACACTGGAGCCACAATATTTTGACCCTAGAAAAATTAATTTCTTTAATAGGTGAGCTCCCTGATGTACCATAAAAGTGCTGGAGCATGCATGTGTCCCCTAAAAAAAGCAACAAACACCAGCAAAGTGAAAAAAAAAATGCTTCCCCTTATTTCATGGACTACCTTATATCTATTTCATTCTTTGATGGCTGTTCACTTCCTTTCTCCAGTGATGGAGTGAACCTCTCTTTTATTATTAAATGCACATGACATCTATTCCTGACAGCAAGGTTACTCCTTCTCCTGTTACATACAGATAGGATGTGGTGCTGCCAGCACTGGACTTATGGGTTTCCATAAGCAAAAAAAATTGCAAGAATTCTAACATCTGGAAAGGCCCTCGCTGCCCAGTCCTACCCATGTTTCTTGGGAAAAAAACCCACTCAGCCCAATGGGGCTCACAAAGTGTGTGAATAGGATACAGCCTCAGGTTCCTAGCAGGCTTTGTCATTTGCTGCTACAGACCAAGTCACACGAGCGCAGCACATGTAAGCAACATTTACTCATGCAGAACTCTAAGCAACGGATACCTTGTGCAAACTAGGTCACCCCACCTATGTGAGTATTGCTTGCATGCCAGGGTTCTCTAGCCCTGGTAGGCACTGAGTTAGCATGCTCATCCTACATGCAGAGCAACCAAAAACTATGTTTATATGAAATGCTGGCTGCATGGACAACTCCATGGGAAATTCTTTTTTGGTGTTGTGTTTAAAACAATTACCGTACTCTGCTGGAATTACCTGTGCAAAGCATTATAGTAGTATCAGGGGGAGTTAACGATACCCAGAGCCGTACTTCGTACCGCCGTAACTAAGAGGCTAAGGACTGGGCCCTAAGATACACAAGACTCAGATTGCCCATTGCGTAGTGCTGGGCCTGAACTTTAAAAATGAAGCCAAGTTAGTGTAAAAGTCAGCTTTAAGATAGAAGCTGTAATGCAGTTTATAACTAGAGGAGGCCTCAGCGATTGCTCTGGTTGCCCCAGATAACATTTGACAGCCTTACCCTGCTCTTCAGTGAGAGCAGACGACATTTATCCAAAAGGTTAAATGTCACACAATCGCTTCCAATCAGCTCACTATCCAGGTTTCTCCAGCAAGAACATAATGGATGTTTCGGAGCTACTACCCCATATGGCGCAAAACAACTTGTGTGTTAACAATAAAATAAATAATGAAAACAGATTGCCTATTTCCAGTTGAAACCCAACTCCTGATCTGTATCGTCTTCCACAAAACTTCAGCTCTGTCTTTGGGTTTCCATTCCCCCCCCCTTTGGTGGCTTCATCTTCTCTTCCTTTTCATTGGATCCCAGCTGCCCCTTGCAGCTTTGGTACCGATACCCGATCCTTCCCTGAGGCGGCGGGCCTTTGTGCCTGCGATTGTGCTTGCGTCAGAGGAGAGCAACGGGTGGGGTACAGAGACAGCAGCATTAGTGCAAACCAGCCTCAGTGGAAACTTCACCCTCCGCCACATCCTTCAGCTGTTTATCAGCTCTGGGTGGTTCTCACAGACAGAGAACAAAAGGAGCTTTGCCCCAAACCGCACACCTCAGGCTGGGTCTTCAGGAGAGATCAAAATAGTAACAAAGAACACCTGCTGCCAGAACAGCAAAGAATACAAGAATTGGCTAGGAAGTGCCCGTTCAAACACCCACCGTCTCCCACAGGCACCGGAAATAGGACATGATATTATGGTGGTTGTTCTTGTTAGGAAATAAGGATAACCAGGTGAATGCAACCACACACAGCACACCCACACCCACTTTGAATGCAGCACCAGACTTGCCAGAACAAATCGGTCCTCTGTATCCAGGGCTGGCCCTTCTGGCATCTGAGGCAGTGCGCCAAAGCCGCTCCCCCTTCCCTAGCAATGTGCCAGCACCTGCTCCTCTTGCTCCTGGATTGGAAAAGGAAGGCGGGGAAGCCTGGAGGGGAGGGGAGAGGTGGGCTAGAGCATCCCTGGGGCTCCCGCCTACCCCTTTCCTCCATTCTTTTGCTCCTGCTCCATCCCCCTCTTCCTTTTCCAATCCAGGCAGTGGGAGGAGGAAGAGGCATAATGAAGTCAAGTGGCAGACAAAGCTGGTTCCCTCAGGTCAATCTGCTGCCTGAGGCAATGGCCTCAGTCAGCCTTATGGTGGACCAGCCCTGTTTGCCTGACACCTTCACTGGCTATGAGGAGAACCTAGGCTTCCTGAATCAGATTGTTGATCCACCCAGCTGAGTATTGTTGTCTCAATGCTGACTGCCGGTGGCTCTCCAAGGTTTCTGAGAGGAATTTTTCCCCATCTACCTGGAAATGCCCAGGCTTAAACCAGAAACCACCGGCATTCAAAACATGTGCTGAACTGCAGCTGAACTGCAGACCTTCCCTGAGACTCCAGGAATAATAGATTAGGTACGGTATTTGGTACCTCTGGGCATGATTTCATTAAAAAAATCTCCCTTCAATTAACATACACTGGGGTATAATATTCCATTTTACATAATATTAACAGCTTAGTCTTATATTCAAATGATTTTTTAAACATCTTTAAATCTCACATAAATCTTTTTCCATCTATGAATAGGTACCTTTTTCTTTAGTGTTCACACAGCAGTAGCCTGAGATATAGTGCCAAGTTGCTATAAGACCACTGAAAGTGTTGCAGAAGTCAAACCACTGCCCGCTCCACCAAGCAAGAGATGCAATTTCCTTTCATTGATTTCCTTTCATTTCTATAGCGGTGGTAATACTGTTGTACATTGCATTAGGTCACCAAGCCAGGCCACGCACCTGCAACCTACCTACAGTATGTGGGAACACCCCCCACCTCTTTCCCCCAGACTGCTATTATTACTAGGAAACAGAAAACCTTACCGCAAGTGCAACTGCTGCGTGTGCTTTTCCGAGGGGAGGGTGATTACAAGAATGTCGCAGGCCCAGCCAGCCTCACCAGGAGGCGAAGTGAACTGCATCTACGATCGATTGCAAGGGGTCTGAGGGGGTGATGGATTCAGGGTCCTGTCATGAACACCCCAAGTCTGCTGCCTTCCATCCGGCTGCTGAGATAAGCAATGGTCACCTGAGCACAAAGTGGATCCCAGGCACCCTCCTTATTTTGCTCCCCAAGCAGTTTTCTTAAAGCTGGAAGTGCAGGACTTCCAGCTGAATTGACAGGGGCAATCAATCAACAGTCAATCAATCAACAGGTACTTATATACCGCTTTTCAACACGAAGTTCACAAAGCGGTTTACAGGCAAATAGTAATAATAAAGTTAAATGGTTCCCTGTCCCAAAGGGCTCACAATCTAAAACAAAGGCAGAACACCACTAGCAACAGCCACTAGAAAAGACACTGCGCAGGGGTGAAGAGGGACAATTGCTCTCCCCCTGCTAAATATAAGAGGAGCACCACTTGAAAAAGTGCCTCTTGCCCAGTTAGCAGGCAGTGTTGCACTTATGGGTTTCATGAAACCACACAAGAAGCACAGTTAGGAACCATCGTTTTCTTTTGTACAGTGCTGCAGCACAGGCAGCCGCAGGTCATGCTACTCCTGGTGACAGGTACAGGTGGAATGCTGCCTTGAAAATCCTCACCTGCTGGTTGGCCAGCACCTGTGTCTCTTTGAATGAACTGTTATTTTCAAATCTCTTTTTCTGCCCTTTTTCTCTGCAGCAATGCACTCACCATCTGCCAGCACCCACCCACAGACTACCTACAACTTACAAACACCCACACATAAAGATGTCCCTGACAGCAAGGCTAGACCCCCTTCTCACGTTTCCATTATAAGCCAATGGGATGTTGCTTATGTTCTTACGTTTGTGTTCTTGTGCTTCTTGCAGCTAGCTGGATCAACATGTGGGAGAGAGAAAGGCATTATCCCCTCACAAAAGAAGAATACGTGAAGTTTCGCATTTATATTACTAGGGATCTTGGATCCACAAATTACCTTGGGCGGGATGGGGGAGGAATCTGGGCATGGGGAGAAATGCAGCATAAAATCATTATAAGCTGCATGAAGGAGCAGGGCATTATTCTTGCATGTTTAAACACCCTTTAAACAAGGGATAAGCATGTTCTAGGAGTTTTAGGGAACCATCCTATCCTGTAGTCAGCCTGGTAAAAGGGTCTTGTGCTGGTGCAGGACCATAAAGCATGTTTGTACCACTCTCGGAGTCAGGTTGGCCGGCACACTGACGTGCAACATCCTCCCTGATTCCAAGAGTGGTCCAAATGTGGTTTATGGTGCGTATGCAACACTACTAGGCTGGCACAAGGACCTTGTGCCTGCCTAACTTCAGGTTAGGATTGGTCCCTTTAAGTAATAATAAATGTCAACACATCTTTTGTGCAGGTCTGGGAGGAGGGAGTTGCGCACATTGTCAGATGTTGTGATCCAATTAGGGTCTGACACACTAATGCAGTTTCATTCCTCAGGGCCTTTGTGAAGGCACACGTTGGGACTTGTTGCACAACACTGTGCAATTAATGCCCTAACAAAATTGTCTGGAAAGGACATTTTTATGGGCAAAATGCCTGTGGGCCTCCTTTGCTTAGAATGTCTGATCCCTGCTCATGGGGAAGAGAAAGAAGGAAAGGTGTTTATACTGGGAATGACCTTTCTGACCAGGGTAGACGTTTAACAAAATCAATGCAAAATCTGCTTTTAAGCCTTCCTGTGCTATCATGTTTCAGCGCAAGTTCATTATTTAGCTCATTGTGGTTTCTGTATTTTAGGAGACAAGAAAAGCAATCAGCAAGATGACAATCCAAGTGCTTTTATCGCCTCTCTTTCCACTGAGTAAATACCAGCATGTGAAATGTAACCATAAATCAAAGTGATATCCTCAGCAGTTGGGGGTATGAGCCTGAAAACAATATTCTGGTCTCTTCCTTTAGGCAGGGGAGGTTCATCTGGAGCCACTCAAAGTGATGTGCCTTCTAAGCTACTGAGAGTGCAACTCAACAAGCTGGATGTGCCCTTGGGTCTGCAGCTGACACATGTCAAACCAGGTGCTCAGCTGACACATGTCACCCTAGATCCACTGGCAGCAGCTGTAGGAGAATGGCAAGTTGTGCCACTTTATCTCATCATGTTAACAGAAGACCCAGGGTGCCTGGTGCATGGGAGCTGCAGCACTGTCTCTGTGGTCAACTACAATAACAAAGCACGAGGAGCAACAATTATGCTAATACGTTTGGGGGAATGAGAATATTAGCATCACAGTAGAACACTCAAACCCAGATGGCGAAGCTGTTACAGGTGACAAGGCCAATTATCATTACAGCTACATTTGAGAGGAAGGGAAAGAAGAAAAATCCATGCATCTCTTCTTCTTCTTCTTCTTCTTCTTCTTCTTCTTCTTCTTCTTCTTCTTCTTC
>JAJKFI010000134.1:1288151-1316469 GCA_029204185.1 Lerista edwardsae | reverse complement strand
TCTTCTTCTTCTTCTTCTTCTTCTTCTTCTTCTTCTTCTTCTTCTTCATCATCATCATCATCATCATCATCATCACGCTTTGGGGATTTTTCATAATGACAACAATTCATTTCCGATCAGGACTGATCCCAAACATGTATATGGACTTACCTGCCTCCAGCGTGGCCAGTGTTGATGCTCCATCACGGTTACCTAGACTAGTGCTCAAAAAGCTCACCTTAAGCAACTGACTGCTGGTTACAAGAAGTGTCATGGCACTCGCTATTAAGTTCTTGCTAGTAAGAGTGACACAGTTCTCAAAACAGAAAACACTGCATTAGGGAGGTACTTTCTCTTGTAGGGATTTTGAGCTACTGTGACTGTGAAGCTGGAAGCAACTTCCCACTGTCCTAGTTCCCAGCCTGCCATGAAGACAGAATTGCTATTCCCCCTGTTCTGCTGGTGCTTTGAATCAAAAAGTCAGGCACCAGCCAACAGAACCAATGAAGCTCTGGAAAAAGCTGACATCTTTTGGCCTGATCCTGTGATGTGCTATGCTAGCAACCAAAGCTTATCGTTTTGGGAGGAAAGGCTGCTGCTATCATGTTACAGCAATGTAGCACCATAAGCTTGTATCATTGTTCAAACAGACCTGGGAGGTTGCATTCACACAGCAATTTTGCTATCCAGGTAACAAAACGGCTGCTGTGCTACAGAAGTGCACAATGTCATTGTGGGGCACCAAAGGTGATGAAAGGAAGCTATGGCCAGGGTCAGATAAATTAAAGGCCCAGGGTAGCATTATGACCACTGAGGACTCTGAAATGGCTCATTGTTGTCCCAATCCTCTTCTCCCCCTGCCTGTGCAACCATGCTGAAAGAGTGTGAACTGCACACTTGCGCTTGCACACTTGCACAAGTGCATTGCACTTGTACCCACAGTGGCCCTACTAGAAAATGACCCTCCTCCAAGCTCCTGTAGCACACCTGCAGAGCATACCATCTGTGGCCCAGTGGTTGAAAATGGCTGCTCTAACTACAATACCGAATGCATTCTACTCATAAATTGTGCCATAAATCTTGAAAATTGAGAAGTGGACTTATATTGCAAATTCCACTGGAGAATTATTGAAAGATACCTGGTGGTATTTTTTAATACAGAAAGTTATGCAATTTGAGCATTTTGGCTATGATCCTATAAATACTTCTTTGCAATTAAGATCTACTATTTCAAACACATTTATCACAGAAACTTTTGTGACTAATAGGGATTTTGAGTAAATGTTTTATTTTCTGTATAAAACTCGTTTTTCCAGTTCCAATAACCATGAGCTATTTCTGTGTTAGTGTATACATTTCACCCAGCACGAGCTTCTAGAAAATCAATAAAGAGCCAGTGCCCTAGCTGTGGGCCATGACGGGAAAAAGAGAACTGGGGCTTCTGACATTTTCTGATTATAATGTGGAGCAAACCAATACATTGTGTGGACTCTAGCACAGCTGTTGGGGTGGGGGTGGGGAATGAGCAGAGAGCCTGCCTGAAAGATGGTTTTGTTGATCTGGTTCAGATCCATGTGAGCAGAGCTGAAAATTAGTCATGAATATTTATTTGGCTTTTCAAAGAAACCTTTTCATGCAAAGATTTGATTAAATGGTTCAATTGTTGGCTCACAACCTCCATACAAAGTGTGCCTGATACGCACGGTACTCCCTGCAACTCATGCTGCTCCTTTGTGCAATGTGCACTTGATAGGAACCAGAATTTATTAACTCTCTGCACATTGTAGCAGAATAAAATGCAGTGAAACCATAGGATATTAGGCTTTGTTTGCACTGACACTGTTTTTTTTAACATGATATATCAGATCAAATGCAAAAGAGATTGATGTTGTGCATCTAAAAGATTTACACTGAGCTCGATTAATCAACAACTTGCTTCTCATCACTTCCAAAAAGAACTGAAAATAGCAAATTTCACACTCTGCAGTGTACACAGGGAAGATTTAATCATGTAGAATCAGAACAGAAGAACAGTGTGGTGGAGTGGCAGGGTTGCTGGACTCTTGACTAAATCAGTTATGATGTGCACTAAGTAGCCAAAGGTCAGCCTCTTTCTTTCAGCCTATCTCATCTCACAGGTTATTTGTGAATATAAAATGGAGGGGGGGGGGAAACAACCCAACCGAAAAGGAAACGTAGAATGAAAATATAAGAAAGGGGAGAGGGCAAAGAATATCCTCTGCATGCATCTGGTCCCAGGTTCAATGTCCAGCATCTCTAGTACAAAGGATCAGGCAGCAGGTGACGAGGAACAGCCCTGCCCAGGCCCCTGGAAAACCACTGCCAGTCAGAGTAGACTGGGCTGGATGGAGGCAGCTTCCTAAATATAAGTCAGAATGCACATACAGTAATAATAGTTTCAACACACTAGGTATCTATGAGCACAATCCTAACCTGAGTTAGGCCTTCACAGTTAGGCCTGCAAAGATTGGCTGGTACAAAGGGACACTGTAAAGCATGTTGGACCACTCTCGGAGTCGGAGAGGCCAGCACACAGATGTGCGCCATCCCCCATGACTCCGCGAGTGGTCCAAATGCACTTTACGGTGGCCCTTGTGCCAGCCAAACTTTGCTGGCCTAACTGCATCTGCCTAACTCCAGGTTAGGATTGCGCCCTATGTCACCTAATCTTGTTTGAACTTGTTGTTTGAGTGTGGAAAGAACACACGCTGCTTTCTGTGACTTTCCCAGGAGTGGCCTTTGTGGCCTGTGACCTTTGTAGGAGTGGGGAGACTTTCTGCAGTCCTCCACAAAATCAACCGGTCCAGTACACAGAAGCAGGCCTGCCATGAGGAAACTGGTATGGCAGAGAACACGTGGAAGTGGTGTCCTGGTGACTTATGTTTCATTCCACGTGTGCCTGACCTTAAGTGAGCCATTTAAACTGAAGAGATTAGCAAGCAAGTCCTCGTTGCAGGCCAGAACTTCTGTCTATATCTCTAGGATCCACCAGCAGCAATTGTTGCAAGTGTTTTGCCTGGCCCTCACCTCAGCCGAAGCACATTAATAAACAGCTGCATTACAGGGACCAAAACTGACAGAAAAATGTGATGTGAATTTCAACTGGAGTGGTGTTTTGCTTTTCAACTAAAAGCAAAACAATAAAAAAATAAAAAATTTCAGATTCAGAATAATGTGATGGGCAGCGCAATCCTGCCCTGTGCGTAACGATGCAGCGTCATTGCGTCAACGCTACGCACTCAGCACTGACATGGGGGTGCCACTTGGCGTTAAGGCAACGCGTCGGTGTTAAGGCAACAAGACCAGAGCGTCAGTCTAGAAAATGAAAAGGACTCTTTGTTTTATCAATGTGTTGATCCAGCTGCCTGACTGGCCCTGAGTCACTTGCAAGTCGGATTAGGTTGGATTAGGAACTCCTGAGCTGCCTTTTGCTAAGGGTTCAAGGGTGCAAGAGAGGGGCTGAGGTCATTGCTTTCAGGGTGGGCTCACTGCCCCCCCCAATTGGTTACCCATACAAGCAATGGGGTCAGCTGCGTCATGCAGCCGGAACGCTGGGCAGGAGGAACAGGTGAGCGGCAACCCGCCTGTTGCGTTCCGGTCCGTTTCGCCGTCTTCCCTGCCCCCACGGGGGCGGGGAAGACGGCGAAACGGACCGGAATGCAACGGGCGGGCTGCCGCTCACCCGTTCCTCCCGCCAGCGTTCTGGCTGCATGATGCCGCTGAATGGGGTGTGTGTCAGGTGAGGCAGAATTGCCCTACCCTAGTTCTTTGAAAAATGCCTCCACTGCTGCTGCAGTGGCTGTGATCCTGCAAACACAATCCATGGGCTCCGGCTGCTCCAACCCCTTGGGTTGTGTTTGCATTATCCCAGCAGTGGGGCATTTTTTCAAAGAACTCCAGTAGGGCGGATCTGCCTCACCTGCTACACCCTCACCGCACGTCACTGGCCCCAACCAATCATTTCAGCCTTTCTCATGGCAGGCCACGCCAGCCCAGGCAACGGTGTTCACTTGCCATTGTATTTGCATTGTATTTACATCGTATTTCTCTTACTGCTGACAAGAGATGGGGGGGGGGAACCCTGTTATGAAAAGGCTACGAGGGAATTTGGGTACAATGTGACAGATTGTATGGAAAAACCCTTTATACACGCAATGCTTTTAAAAGCGTTGTCAATAGATGTCCATTGTTGAGTTGTCCCACCGATGTCAATCCTGAGCATGTAGTAGCTGCTCATTTGATTCTAAGGATTGCATTGCAGGAGTATCTGATGCAGGGAGCATCCTTCATGGGGATGTATCCAGCGGTGTTATGCTGCCGGAACGCTGGGTGGGACATCTGGGTGATTGACAGCCCGCCCATCGCGTTCCGGAGCGTTACACCGTTTGCGTAACCAATTACGCTGCTTGCATATGTTACGCAAATGGCGTAACGCTGCATAACGCGACGGGCGGGCTGTCGATCACCCGGATATCCCGCCCAGTGTTCCGGCAGCATAACACTGCTAGATGTATCCCACTGGAACTGAGATCAGTGATAAAGGGCATCTTTACCCATGAGGCCTTGCATTGCTTTGGGACTCTCTGGTGAGGGCTTTCTAATGCAACTGAACATTCTGTTGGATGAAACATTTTTACATTACAAACTCAATTGAAGTTAGAGATGCTGCTGCTTCAAGCCTCAGGTATAACAAAAAAAGCCACACATCCTCATTCAGGGCACACTCCCAACTCACTAATATCAACAGGAGCTTTGTCTTGCTCTGCCATCAGTATGATGTGATCTTCAATGAAATGATGAGATCTCCCACTGTACCTTGAGAGACAGGCTTGTTCCAGAGTGAGCCACTCGCATCTCTTTCATCGGGAGGAAAAGAGAAATCTGCCTTGGACTGAGTGACAGCTCTGTGTCACTTTGTGTGGAGGGCTGTCACTTGTGGATAATGTGTTGGCCTCAGAACTGGATGGGTGACCCAGGCTCAGAGCCAGATGAGACAGGAACAGAGAGTGAGAGCAGGGACTAGCAAATACATAGTGGGGCTGAGAAAGAGGGAGAAGCAGGTGATGGTGGGAGGTGAGGTGAAGGAAAGACCAAGATGGGCCAGGAAAGTTGGGATCTGTGGAGATCCTTGAAGGGAGGACATTGGATTGGATCATTTCCAGAAAATCTTCTTGGTGCTGTTGTTTATTATGCAGCTACTGAGCCATTGCTATGCAATTGTACCATTCTTCTTCCTTTGTGGCTTGGGATACCACTGTTTTTTCCTGTTTCTGGGGCAAGTAATCTTTTGGCCTCAGTTTCCTTTTTGTACAATATTCGCATCACAAGATTGTTTAAGGACATAATTGCTGGTCCTGAAGCAAAAGGAAGCATGCGGACACCAATTGAAATGAATGGCAAATTGCTACAAAAACCAGAGACTGGGAAAAGAGCCACACTTGTGATAAATGTCCTTTTCTCAGCTCTTGACAATTGCATGGCTTGGATCAGATGAATACATGTAAGTTGACCGGACCCCAACTCTGACTCCCTGCAGTCGAATGTTAGAGGAGTGCTGACCCTGCAAGGAATCAATAGTCCAGCAAGGGGGCAAAAATTGCCATGTGTCTGGGGTACAGTCAAGTGGAGAAATTAAATGGGGTCAAGTGTGTCACAAACATCAGTCACGATGTGGCTGACTCAGGGCTGATTACAAACCATTGTTTCAGGGTAGTATATTAGTCTTGTTCCCTCTATCTCCACTTGGCAACTCAGGGTATGCCTGCATGGAAGATTCCCACATTTGTTCAGTTCCCCACTGAGGAAAAGGATATGCCACTGTGCATTATGTTCAGCACATGAGCACATCCAGCAGATAGGAAATGTTCAAATGCAATCCTGCGATGTGCTCAGCATCCAAATCAATGGGAGACAGAGCTCTGAAGGAAGTGAAAGGAGGGGTTATAAGAAAGGAATTGGCCATAATCCCACAGCCTCCCTGTGAATATGGTGGAAGGTTTGGGTTGCAGGATTGGGCCATGTCCCTCCCTATTTAGATTCTTCCTGTGTCATTAAAATGATTTATGATCAGCCGTTGCCCTGGCGACCTCCCTGGATTTCATTAGAAGCACTGCCGCTACTGCTAAATTTAGATTCTGCCAAAGGAATGAAGATCTTATTTGAGGACTCAGAGAGGATGGAAGGAAGAGGATGTTAAAAGAAATTACTCCACTTACTCTGCCAGAAAAATTACTCCATTTACTTGCTGCCATTCTTTCCAGCCGTGCAAAAGTAAGGCCCCTGCCAAGACAGGTTCTCTTTCTCTGAAGTTGCACAGAAAGTGCTTGGAAAAGGGATCCGGAGCCACGGGGCTCACTAATGCCAGAGGAATTTTATAGTGCTATTTTACTGTGTTCATTTATACAAAAATTTGAGAATACTTTATTACATTTTAGTTTGTATTGGTGTTATGTATACTGTTTCATAAAATGTAATTGTGGAATTGGCATGGCTGGACAGGGTAAATTGGTTTTATAAACAAACAAAAATATGGCAAAAACAATATGGCAAAAACTCTGATACACACACACAAAACCCCCACAGATTTACCTGAGGGCACAATCCTACCCAACTTTACAGCACCAGGGTAAGAACAATGCAACTCTGAGGAAAGGGAACAAACATTCCCTTACCTTGAGGAGGCCTCCCTGACTGGTCTCCAACTGCAGGATGAAGCACATGCCCCATTGGCACAGCTATGTCAGTCCTGGAAAAGTTGGTTAGGATTTGGGCCTGAGGAAATTACATTGGCCCTACCACTTTAACTGTACTTAGCAGGAACAAAGACCAATGGGTCAGTGGGTCGTTCCAGTGTAGTCCTTGCAGTGGACCTCACCCCCACCCATGCACATTGGGCACTGCCATCAGTACAGAGGGATGCGGGACAGGGAAGACGGCGAAACGGAGCGGTACGCAACGGGCGGGCTGCCACTCACCCATTCCTCCCGCCCAGCATTCTGGCTGCATGACGCCGCTGGGGACGCTGCCTAAGCTCAGAGGGCCACTGATGGGTGGGGACACTCGCCATGGAGTTTCTTCCTGTTGAAGAAGTTTAGAATCAGTCTTTCTGTGTGTTTTTATCAAGTGGTGCAACACCTAGGCATGTATGTCTGTGCGCTACGGCATCATTATGCAAGAGGAAGGATTTCCCCTGTGACCCCTTTTTACATTATCATATACAGATTTTGCTGCTCTGGGCTGCTTTTATGATTTTACTAGCCTTTTGTTACCTGGCGTTGCCTGGGTAACAAATTATCCCAAGCTTCTAGGCAACCCCGGAAACTATGGATTCGACACTAATGTCCGCCGTTTTCGAGTATTTTTACATGGCACCCCCTTCGCACCCAACCCCTAGGGGTGCTAGGGGTGTTGTACCCCCCCACAGTATTTGTCACCAGACTGTAAGGCATGCGTGTACCAAGTTTGGTGTCAATCGCTCAAGGCGTTCCAGCAGGGCATGGTGGACGTTTTATTTTGCACCCCTGCACACACCCCACGCCAACGGGGGCCGAACCCGGACTCCAACGGTGTCAGGAGCATCGCCGTTCGTCTCGGCGATCCTGGAAACTACGGATTCGACGCCGATATCAGCCGTTTTCAATCATTTTCACGTGGCACCCCCTTCACACCCCACCCCTGGGGGCGCTAGGGGGGTCGAACCCCCGCAGTGTTTGTCGCCAGGCCGTAAGGCTTACGTAATTCATATTTAATCATTAATACAGTAAATTTAACATTTTACCTTAAACAAATATGCAGATAACTTGATGGGGGGGAGGGAGGTTTTCGTGTACTGAAGTTATTCAATCATGGGCAAAGCGTCATCACTTTCAGATGTGATTTTATTACCAGGATACTTCTTACAAACATGCTTGTCACTTTGCCCTATTTGTTGGGGTAATGCAACAAAATTTCTAGTAAAACAAAAGAAAAAATTATGAAAGACCTTGCACAACACGTCATCTGAACATGTGATATTGATGCGGAGAATCTGTGGACATAAACATTGTATTCTTCTGTGTATCAGATGAATCATGTGTAGCAACACGTGTATGGGAAGGTTCACATTTTAAATTTGCCAATTCATTGATTTTGTTACAGGCTAGCCAATTCACATAGACAAAACGTGTAATAGTAGAAATGATGGCTATCTTTATTACTGTTATTCTTATATGCTTCATGAAACTTTGAGCTTTGAAAAAAAAGTATATAAATCTTTTAAATGAATAAAATAATCATCATTAGCTTTGTCCATTTCTTAAGAAAATAAATAGAAATTAAAAATATTGCTATCCATTCATGGAAGGGAAATAACTATGAAATATTGAAATATTTCACATTAATTTTCCAATTCCAATCAAATAAAGTTAGTTCTTCTGATTTTGATTTCAAATCAGCATGCTTTGGATTACAACTTTCTTTAAATTTCTAAAATTCTGCATTTGATCTAGCAATGGGTGGGTAGGGGCCAAGCCACTTATTGAGTAGGGGGCCGCTTACTCCCTTGTCCCCCTTCTCTTTTTTTAATTTCTTTCTTTCTTTCTTTCTTTATATATATAGGTATGGGGGATGGAAATGATAATACACAGGAAAAGGGTACAAAGGTTCACACAAAAGGTCCACACTGATTACAGCTTGGTCATCTTACCTACTGTATATTAATGTTTGCATACAATCTATATCATAACTTTAACATTGCTGTATACAAAACTTACTATCTCTTATTTTCCATTTATAATTATCTAATTAACTCTAACCTAACATTTCTATATCATAATACGTTAACTTGTGATGTTTATTCTACTATCCCTCCATAAATTTACCACAATGTAACCACAATAAGTAAGACATTGAGAACAATATTTAAAAACATTAAACATTTAACATGAACATTGCTCAAACATCTTAAGTATCTCTAAAACAGACATACAATTACTACTTTCAATTTCTCTAATTAGTACATAAGGATATCGAAAATAAAAATAAAAATAAATTCTTTTGAATTGTTTTTAGCTTTGAGGGGAAGATCACATTTAATAAAAGTATCTTAATTTATAGTTTCATCATAGTCTCCCTTATTTAAATACTGTCTTTTTCTCATTGGCTATATCTTCCCTGATTCAGTCATCAAATTCTGGGTGTCTTTCACTCAAAGACTCTTCCCTTCTTCTTCTTCTTCCATTTTTTATTCTTCATTCTCAGTTTATTGTACCAATTTCCTCTATTTGCATCCTTTATGTTATTACGATATCTCTTTCTCCTTGAATATTCCTGAGAAAGATTCTGCATCTCAAACATTAATAGATCCAGTTGTTGTTTCCTGGCATTTATCTCCAACTCTCTGTAAAATTCTTCAATCACTTCTGTTTTTGTCTCCAAGAGGCCCTGCATTTTAGTCATAAACCCTGACTGGTCCAAGTTCATCTTCACCTTGTCCCTCTCTAGTGCCACTTCTCTGATGCATTAATCTGGACCAAAGTTCTTCTCAATAAGTTGTCAGCGCTACAAATGACTCCTTTGAAACATCTTATTCTTCCTATCAGGAAGTGAGTATTTATCTTCTGAAGGGTTTTTCCAGAGAGATGGTAGTGTGCTTTTTAAAAAATTTTTTAAAGTAGCCAAGCACATGGGTTCAATGCACCAAGCGCCCACAAGAAGCCCCACAGGGAATTTCCTGATGACCTGACCCCACGTGGATCACTCTAATTCCAAGTGGCAGAGAGGATCAGTGTAGGTGACACAATCCTCAGAAGTGACTGGGGGGGGAGGATCCTACACTCCCCCTTGAAGTAATTCCCACAATGCACAGTCTTCCAGCTTAGCACCACTGTGCTAAAGCAGCCATGGGGGAAGCTGCCATCTGGTCACAGCCTAATTTGCTTTGATGGAGGAATCTGGAGCCAAGAAGGGAAATGCTAGCGGCTGGGAAGTTCCAGCTAGCCAATTGCAACCTCGAAATACAACCTACCTCACTGCAATCCCTCAGAGATGCCATTTCCCATCTGCTCAGGCACTCTGTTGCCTGAGCATCTGCAAATCACAGAGCACTCTTGCTGACAGATCAACAGCAAACTCTCACTGTGGTTCTCCATTTCCATCTGGGGAGACTGGGCAGCTCAAGACTTCAGTGTCTGCCCTGCATGTAAAACATTCTTCTCTCATACAAATATGTTTCCTTTTGTGTCACTGAAAATCATTCAACTATCAACAGCTCAGAGAGTAGGAAAGCTCCCCAAACTGTTCATAGTGGTGACTTACTAGAAGGAAGGATGATCTCTCTCTCTCTCTCTCTCTCTCTCACACACACACACACACACACACACACACACAGACACACACACACACACACACACACACACACAGAGAGAGAGAGAGAGAGAGAGAGAGAGAGAGAGAGAGACCATGATTACTGAACAATTGAATCTACAATTAAGTCGCCAAGATCAAGTCCACAAACATTGCATTGCACCCATATTTATTTATTTATGTGAAGAATTTATACCCCCTTTCCTGGCATACCAAAGCAAATGCCCAAAGTGGCTTACAGAGAACAAAACAAAATACAATGTAACCATAATAAGTAAAACATAATAAGTAAAACATTAAAACAACATATTAAAAACAACAACAAATTAAACATTAACGGGAACACCAAGAGTGAACAGGAATGAAAGCTAGACCCAATTAGACCCAATTAGCGAGAGATAGAGTTGAGTGTCATCAGCGTATTAGTGACACCCCACTCCAAGCCCCGAGATTATCTCCCCCAGTGGTTTCATGTACATATTGAAGAGCATGGGGGATAAAATAGAACCCTGAGAATATTGTAAAGGCCAAAGTGCCGAGCAGATGTCCCCCAGCATCACCATTTGGGACCTGTTAGCCAGGAAGGAGCGGAACCATTTTACAGCTGTGCCCTTTACCCCCAGATTGGCTAGATTTTACCCCAGATTTTACCCCCATATTGTCTTCATCAGGCTTCCAGGTGTTTATCCACATGGAGTTTCACTGTCCCTCTTCCCTCTGTGATAAGATGACTTGGGGAGCTCTTAAATGGAAGAGAGCACACTGGACACTTAAGAAGGGTCCTGCTGGATCAGACCATAGGCCCATCTACTCCAGCATGCTGGCCAGCTGGATGCCACTGGGAAGACCACAGGCAAGAGATGATAATAGCCCTCCTCCCCAGTGATGCTCTCCTGCCGAGATTTTTTTTGCAGCCTCTTTATATAACTGTTGTATTTGAAACTTGTGCGTTAAGCAGGTGTCATCATAGGCATGCAGAAGCAAGCAGGCAAATATTACCAAAACATCCTAACGGCATCAGCCAGCTGCATTCCTGGAAGCCAGCCCCTCCTCAGAATCCCTTT
This sequence comes from Lerista edwardsae, assembly GCA_029204185.1. Classification (NCBI taxonomy): domain Eukaryota; kingdom Metazoa; phylum Chordata; class Lepidosauria; order Squamata; family Scincidae; genus Lerista; species Lerista edwardsae. Next base: position 1,305,064 of record JAJKFI010000134.1, on the reverse strand, counting down.
CACTTTGCAAGCCAACTCCAAGCCTATAGGGGGAGCAAAGCGCTAAGTTTTTCAGGTACCTGAACCCCTGTGTAAAGCAGTCCTTCCCCCTCACTTTCAGAGCCATTTGTGGTGCTGAAAACAAAGTGGAAGCATCTCCTCTGCTTTGCTCTTGAAGCCCCAAATGACACTGAAGGTGAGGGTGAGGGGCCGCTTTACACAGGAGTTCAGGCACCTGAAAAACCTGGCGTTTTGCCCCCTTTTCTGGGAATGCCACTGGCCAACTCCAAACTCAAGTGGCTGCTGCACACTTTTTCCTGTGTACGCAGACACCATCCAAATTTAAACAAGGCAGAACTGGCTTGAACTCCAGTGGTAAAGTGGCTGTGACTTATACTGGCCAGCTGGATGCCACTGAGAAGACCACAGGCAAGAGATGATAATAGTCCTCCTCCCCAGTGATGCTCTCCTGCCGAGATTTGTTTGCAGCCAGTACCTGGAAAAGTACCTGGAAAAGCCAAAGGCCCATGAAAGAACAGCTGTTCACCATAATCTAAACAGGCTACACTAAATCAAAACAAAAACCACTGTCTATAACAATGCCAATAATTGTGGTTGTAACTGGAGGTATGAGGGTGGGACCTCAAGCTTTGTACGTGGAATAACTTGCTTCTCTTTTGGTAGAGTGTGTTCTCCACTGGTAGGGGGCTTGTGGTCTGCTCTGCTTCTTTTAAATAAACTCAAAAAAGAGCAGCCAAGTGACCCTAAAGCAGAATGTCTAGTTTTCAAAAAGTAATACTCTGCTTTATCAGATGCATCAAGTGGTCTGCTCGACCTCATCACGTTTCTTCCATTGGGGCACAGTGATGACAACATTTTAAACCCACAGTACAATCCTATACCCCCATTGTGCCAGCACTATGCTCTTGCACCAGCCAAGTACTGTCGCAAATGTGCCGTCAAGTGCGTCCGCATCGGCGCTATGACGCTGGACTGGCACAAGCAGCAGTGCCGAAGCTCGGGCACCACCATGACAGTCAGCAGCATCGGCCTTGTGCCGGTCAAGCGTCGGCAGCGCTCGGTCAGTGCTGGGTCTCCACGAGGGTGTTCCAGAGGCGTGCCGGGGGCATAACTGGGCAGCGCAGTGGGCGGTGACGGGGGCGGTGACACAGGATGGCAGTAGTGCCATATCCCAAAGCCTGTCCCCAGTCAGGGCGGTCCCAATTCAGGCTGCTCCTGTCCACGTTCCTCTGCGCCTGCAAAACAGCAGGCACAGATTTGAGCAGGCCCACAGGATGACCAGGGCTTGCCCAGGTGTAAGGGGAAAACCTCCCCTTGTCCTGCACGTTGCTGCCGCCGCCTCCTAATGGGCTTTAGGATACAGCCCTGTTATGTCGGCCTTACTATGTCGGCCTTACTTAGGATTGGGCTGTGTGGCTCCTGAACTCTACATGTGTGCCCTCCCTCCATCCACGACAACCCTCCTCGACACAATTCTAGTGCATTGCTTCCTGTTGTCCACATTTGGCATGCTCTCAGGCGGGTTGTACAGTTTACTCTGTTTGGAATAAGTTTCAGCATCTCTGTGTCCTTCATGACGCTAGTGGCTTAGTGTTCTGCTCACAGCTGAGCACACGTATGTACTGTGCACCATACGTACCGTGTACATACTGCGATCATAGTTGGGAATAGAGTGTGCAAAATCTAAAAACTAAAGGAGAAAAACAACTTCAAAGGCAGGTACATTTAAAATAGAAACATATAGCAGTGTGAACCTGTTGTAAATGTCAGCGAACTAGTGCAACTATATCAATCAAAACATCAGTACACACACACACACACACACAGCCTTGATAAAGGCTGGGAAGAGAGGAAAGAGAAATGACTGGGGAGACTGCTGGAGTCTGTAATACAATAAAGGAGCATAGTAATATTGCCACTTTTTAATGAGGATTTGCATTTAGCATTTTTTTTAAAAAACTCAGAAGTGAAGTTGCATCTGGAAATGACTATGCGAACTATTCATAATTTTTGCTAGAACAGATAAGGAAGTTTAGTGCAAGCTCCTCAAAAAACAATCCAATTCTAAACACTTGGATGTCCTTCCTAAACCAAAAGGGTTTATAGTAATTCATGGTGATGTGCCCCGATCAGATCATTATTTTCCCCCTTTCCATATAGAGGATGACAAGATATGCTGATTCAAGGGAATACATGTGGAACCATATCTACAAAAGCCAGTGATAATTGACTGGTGCATCTGCAACGGTTCCCAATTTTTTTAGAGGCCCTAGAGGCGGTTGCCTGATTTATTAATGCCATGGGGTGTGGCTGTAATGGTGATTTGGCAGCAGTTCCTCTGCCGTAGCAGTTTGTTTAATCCTTGTTGCACATAACCTAATCTGCTCTGTCAGTTTTTTCAGAAACTGGGTCACGATCCACTGGTGGGTTCTGGACCCATTGGGAACTGCAGATCTATAGCCTTCTGAGGCTTCTCTCTCTTAGCAGCAATTGTTCCATCTTTGTCCAGATTCTTTTTTGCATAAGGGTTAAGGTTTGGAGGGGAAGTGAATTACAGTATAGTGTTTCCACTGACTTTAGCCTCACAGTAGTAGAGCTTAAAAAAGTGGGATAGTTTAGGTGAGACCAATATTGTGGCAGAGGAATGACAAAGATTCGCAAAGGAAATTTTAAGTCAGCATACTGCAGAGTCAGAAAACAATTGATGCATCCAGGTGATCAAAAGCAGACACTATTTGCAGGAAACTTTTATAAACATCAAAAATATAAAGGAGGGACATCCTCTCCGATTGCTCAATGTGGATATAACAACAGGTGAAAGGAAGCTGAATCCATTCATCCATCAGAAAGAATCACTCAGAACCCTGTGCTTTTATCTGCCTGTTATTAAAAGCAGTCCGTATTTTTCTCTTGACATGTGGTAGACAATGGATGTGCCCATTAATGTTTGTTCTCTGGGGATGAGAAGCTGATGCATTTTACAGTACAGTCACAAACGGCTGCTCCTGAAGTGAATGTGAGCAGGGTACAAATGTACCTCTAAAAAACTGATCTCAGGGTTTTATCACAGGGAGGCCAACACTATGGAATGCCTTTCATCAGGAGGTTCTCTGAGCTCCCGCACAACATTTCTTTAGACATGAGGCCAAGCTTTGGTTTGCATAGAAAACTTTTGGGCTCAGCCAAGCTAGGTGGCTTTTGATTTTTGTTAATGGTGGCTCTGCATTGAATAGCAGCCTGCTGGTGCTTTGATGCTTGTTTTGCTGGATTGTCATTGCTTTTGTCGTGAGCCAGTTTGAGTTATTTCTTTTAACAAAGTAAAGCAGGATGCAAATTTTTAAACGTTAAACACGAGGGTTTTAAACATTAAACATGAGGGTTAATGCAACACAATCAATTGCTCTGAAGCTATGTGGCTCCAAGCTGCAAGCTCCTTCTCAGGCAAATAATTTTGAATGCGATTTGGAGACGGCAAATTTAAGGCAACCATTGTCTTAAAAATTTTGCTAGGTGCCGTCCCTTCTTGCTTCTGACATGCCCCTGGCCTTCCCCCATTTGCCTGGAGACTCCCAATCCCACCCTGTTCCACCCACCCTGCTGACTTACCAACATTGGCCTTTTCATCACTGCTGTACACAGGGTCCTGCCCACCATCTTCAGCAGCGGCCCAGCAGTGCATGGCTCCGAGTGCTTTCAAAAGGAATTTTGGGACGCTGTACAGTACAGGCATGATTTGGTATCCACCATTTCAGTTATCCACGGATAACATGGATACAGGGACATCTATTAAAAAGACAGGGGAACATTAAACTAATCTCTTTTTTTACCTTGTTGTAGCAAACCCACTGATGTTCCCCTGTCTTTAAAAATATGTACATCCCTAGTATCCACAGTTTCAAGTATCCATGGGGGTGGCAGTTTGGAATGGAACACCAGCAGATACCAGGGCATGCTTGTATCAGGATTGGGATGCACGTCAGTGCCATTCATTCACACTATGCACAGATCCTACAGACAAGAAGACCAAGATTGCAGCGATGGAATCATTTACATTTCTTGGTGTGGGGGGCAAAGTTTGTCTCATCTGTTAGATTCCAGAAAGAAAAAAACCCAGTATATTTCACAATGTCCTAAACAGAAGTAGAAGTGAGCCCATGGGGAACTGTTCTCTGTATGGATTTATGCTACTAAAGAAATGCACTCTGAGTGTATGCAAAGTGCCTTTCTTTCAAGTTGCCACAGGGGTCCCGCGGTGGGGTGGTGGTGAGTGAACTAATTGTCTAGGGATGTTTGATCCCCTCCCCAGCTCCTCTCTGGTGCTGCCCACACTGAGTTGCTTTTAATGCGATTTTCAAGAATCACCAGACATACCAGCTCTCAAGAAATCCCATGATCCCCTGGCTCACCTTCTTTGAGACAGGCTTTGAAGGAATCGGAGCTTTGATTGCTTCGAAGCAACAAAACTTGAAAAGGACGTCAGCGGCAATGCCTTGGTGACCTTTCAAGATGCTGAGCGGCAGGGCTTAGCATCTTGTTATCAAGATTAAGCTAACCCAGCTGGGGTGCATCAATGCAGCAATGGCCTCCCTGTGCCACACGTGGCTTTGTGCTGATAACAGTTCTGATTTTCAGGCTTGCGTTTGCAGCTTCACCCTCCCAATGAGAGATTCTGCTGTGCACAGACGCCTCGAGTGAGTTCTGCACAGTTGGGCTCAAAAGGTAAGCTGCCCCAAAGGAGCGTTGCCTGCAAATTTCCTGTCGCTTAGCAGAAAACTTTCTCACCTCAAACAGAGACCACAGACTGAGATAATAAGAGAGTAAATATAGAAGGAACCAAAAAAAAAAAAAACAGACCGGTGCAGGAAGTGGGAGTCTATTTATTGAAACAAAGGCATTTATTTCTGTCAGGCAAGGCCTAGTTTTATGCTTCAGCTTGGCTCGTTTGCGGATATGGCCTGATGTAAGTAAGTAGGTTTAAAGGCTTGAGATCATTAGTAGCTGACAGGAGAGATGCGCTACGTCAACTCTGGTGGGAGTCCTCTTACTTTCATGCCCGTTTGGTCTGTTGTACTTCTTTGATACTGCTTCCCCAAGTGGGTGTCACTTGGGCTGGTCTGGATGATATCATCTGAGCTGGACCCAGTGGTGTCATTCAAATGATTTAGGAACAGGAACTCACTTTTGATTGGCACTTGTCGGGAACCCGGAACCAGCCACGGAGCCCGTTAGGATCCGGAACACCCATTCTGGTCCGTTCCCCCTGAATGACAGCACTGGCTGGACCCCTCACGTGCAATCAAGGATTTGTCCCATTCCCTTTCCTGGCACACATTTAGGTTTCTTCCAGTCAAGGGAAGATGTCTTCTGAAACTCCCTCTTCATGCACAATTTAAAAACAGGGAGTGTGTGTGTGTGTGTGTGTGTGTGTGTGTGTGTGTGTGTGTGAATATGTTCAGAGCTGAGCTCTCCCTCTCTGTCAAAGGTCAACGAAGCACTTGGGGTTCTGAGATCACTGTTCCTATGGTGGTGTTCTGATGTGTGTCCTTGTGCCATTTTTGAAAATAGGTTAACAAATTGATTTATTAACTTTCCTTCCTTTTCTCACACTCTCTTTTTCCTCTTATTCCATGGTATGGAGGAGATGGAAGGGGCTCTGGCTCTGGGGTGTGGGATTTGAGATATTTGCCACATTAATTTGAAGCTGAGCAGGTACTATAGAGTCCGTGACTGTGAGCGCAGTCCTAAACTGGAGTTAGGCCGGCATAAACTAAGCCAGCAAAGTTTGGCCAGCACAAGGGCCACCATAAAGCATGTTTGGACTGCTCTCGGAATCGGGGAGGATGGCTCACATCTGTGTGCTGGCCTCTCTGACTCTGAGAGTGGTCCAAACGTATTTTACGGTGGCCCTTGTGCTGAACAAACTTTGCTGGCTTAGCTTATGCTGGCCTAATTCAGTTTAGGATTGCGCCTTGTGTTGCTCCCTTCCCAGAGGAATAGTCATTTATTTATAATGGGCAGTATTTCTGTGCCATCTTTCTCATAAATTCAAGGCAATTGTTTAATTAGGCAGACAGACCATAAACCCCTCCTTTTTAAAAATGGGTTTTTTGCAAGTGATATTCTATGAGAGAAACCCATTGGAAACCCCCCCCCCCCCAAATTCTCCAGGTGTTTCCCTTCATAGTGCAGCCATTGTCTTGGCAGCAGCTCTAGCCTTCCAAGTTTCCACAGGCAGCCGCAAATCAAGCCTCAGGCTTGCTCTATATATTATCCATTTCCTGCCAGCTGACACCACATTCCTCCGTGAAGCCCGCATCAGCTGTATCAGTGACATTCCAGTCAGCCATCCAAGGCCAAAGCTGATCAGGCAGCAGCTTATCCTCTGTGCCTATATCAACTCTTATGCTCATCCATAACTGCTACTGCTCTGGGAACAGCTGCCCAGCCAGCCTACCTCCTTCTGCCAAAGAAGTCTGCTGTGGAGATGAGGGGTGCCTGCCTGAGCCCACCGTGCCTGCTGTTTTCCATTGTCTGGCCAATGGTGAGGCAATGGAGATCACATGCAAAGTGCCTAGGTGAAGTGAGGTGAGCCGACTGCCAGCCATCACCAGCAGGCCCACTCAACATCAGGCCCCGTCCCTTTTAGTATTGTTTGGCCAACAAATAATATCCAATACCATTTTTGTCAGGCAATTAGGATTTGAGGAGGATGTGTGGCAGGGGAAAGGGGGTGCTGAGCATGCAAGAAGGGCAGCCGGCAGTGATAGGCAGGTTAAGGCTTCTCTCTCTCTCTCTCTCTCTCTCTCTCTCTGAGAGAGAGATGTATGTAATTTGTACATCTGAGGGCTGTGTGTGTTGTGGTGTTGTTCATGTCTCCATTTGTGTGTGTTAAAGGGAGTGCTTCTTTGTGTTTATGTAGAGAGGGGTACATATCTTCTAGAATGTTCCCTACATGCTTAATTTTCATATGTGCTTGGTACAATGTGGCTTGGCATACTTTCTTCAGTTATCTGCTCTGTGTGACATCTGCTCTGTGTGTATTTTGAGTTCTGTGTCACAAATTTGTTCACTGACCTTGGGACTATTTGTGTCACAAAATTGTTCCACCATCTCAGTGTTCCTCACTGGTAAAATGGCTACGTGCTTTATATTTAATTTCCTACTGTGTTTTTGTTAAAAGCTGGAAGAAAACAGCACAAAATATTATTTCCTCTTCCTACATTTATGTAGAGATTTTTTTCTCCACTTGTCACTCCCTCAGTGGTCTCTTAAACCTGCTGATAGCAAATGGGGACAATAGGGGTTTTCTTGGGTGGGGGTTGGGTTGGGTGGCCAAGTAGTTTCCCTGTTGAGAAAGGCCCGTGACCAGTTCTAGGACTCTGAAGGGTAGGGAGAGAAGGTTGGTAAAGCAAACTTCAAGCAACTGAGGCATGACGCAAAGAACCACATCAGGAGAAAGCAAGCACTCTGCCTTCCTTCCAAGCCCCTCCCTTTGCCCACAGCAGGTAGCAGATGTGACAGGGGAAGGACACAAAACACGCTAGCTGTGTATGGTTGGATGAGGAGGAACATGCCGACGACATTCAAGCTTCTAGTCTTTATTCTACTGACGTTGATGGGGTTGTGGGGTGAGTAGTACCCAGAGACTCTTGTTTACAAGGTGTGGCCCACATCTCAGCTGAGCCCCAAACTCACTGTGCAGCGTTTGGAAAGTTGCTCTCTCTCAGCTTCAGTCCCTGTTCTCTCCCTGGTGGGAATAAAGCTGGTCCTTCTCATCTCATGTGGTATGTGAAGCCCTTGGAACTTTTAGAAAAGTGATAGAGAAATGCTATGTTCTATTATGCAGCTGTACCTCTTTCAGAAACATAACTGCACATCTGCAGAGCTACAAGCCTGGGCAAGCTGCCCTGGAAGGCCATCCTCTAACAGTACACAACCAGAGTTTCTGAAGGAACAGGGCTTCCCATATGTGTGAGGCCATGGAAATTTGGTTGAGGGCAGTTGGGTTGCCTTCTTTTTGGAGACGCCCAGTCTTTGGAAGTCTCTCCTTAGAGAAGCAAGCCTGGCGGGTCTCTGGCAAGATAGACGATACACTAAGGCCTGTCTGGTTTCGAAAAGTTTTTGGGTTGCTTGAGTGATTTGCATTTTTAGCAGCTTTTGTGGACTGACTTGCTGCTTGTTCTTTCCTGTTACTATTTCATAGGTAGTTTTTAATTGAGTTTAATGTTTGAATTGATGACATTTTGTAATTAGCTGCAAGAGCCTTCTTGGCAGAGCAAAGCAAGACTGGGGGATTTACCTTTTCACAATGCAGACCAATGTATTCCTCCTGGAGATGGCTTGAGTACATCACAGTTCCAATTTCGACCCTTCTACATAATTTTTAGCATTTTTCCTAGCACTGTTTGTCTAATTTGGCTGTTGCATCAACTGATGACAGCAATATCATGTTTCAGGTATTTGTTGGCAAATACAGTATGTTTTCTGCTATACATAAATCTGTTTTCTAGGAGAAAAATAAGGAGTTGTTAAGAAGCCTTGGGAATGAGTTTACGGCTCAAAATAAAAACAAATAAACCCCAATCTAGCAAGCAGAGGTAGGCTTTTGCACATATTGTCCATGAACGTCTGCACGGGCACATCTGGATACCCATTTGCACTTGCTTGGTTTGTGATTGGGGACATCTGCAGCAGCAGCTTGGGCAGAGGCTCTCTGATTAACCCTTGCCTGCCTTCCAGTATTTTATCTACAGTGAGAACCTCCTTTATCTTTCAATCCTGGATTGGATCTTTTTTTAAAAATCCAAGATCTTTATATATTAAGGTTCAGTTGGCAGTGAATTGGCAGTGAGTTTTTTCTTTATTTCAGCACAATGCAGTGCCATTTTTAACTAAAGTGGAAAAGCAAGTTAAGGAAGTAAGAAACCCTTGAAAAACAGGAAAACATTGGGTGTGTCTGTATCTGAAATCTTAAATGACTACATCATGTTTATGTATTTGTATACATTTAACATGACCCAGAGTTAGTGCAACATATTTAGGCGCTTTACACAATGTTTATTTAATATTACCAGAGATATTTAGTGTCTTACAATGATTTGCATAATATGCAAATACTGTGTGTGAATATTATCTGACGGTAATGTAGCATACAGAAAGTTACCTATGCCAAGACATTAATAGAGGAGGAAATGAAATAAGTAATATGTTTTTCACCATGCTGCTTTCCCTGGGAAAAATAATTTAGTTTTATGCTCTAGTACAGCCGGGCAAAATATATAGCAATTAACTGGGGACAGAATAGCCCAGAATCTCCTGAGATAGCTTAGCTTGCATTAAGGGACTGAGCGCAGATTTCCATGCAATAATGAAGTTTAATATTAGAAACCAGGGCGACAGATTTTAGAAGCCAGTCTTGCTTTTGTTTTCAACTGAGAGTAGGCCACATCATCACTTGTCCTAGTTGAGTATAGCAATAAGAGCATGCTCAGCTTCATGCAACATAGAATTCTTTCAGGACCCTCTGGGATAATCTGCATGGGCAAACTGGAGTGATTCAGGCACAGAGCACTGACTTTGGCTCTTGACAGCTGGGTTAACATCTTGGCTCAGGCCTAAATTTCTGGTATGTGTTGGACAAGCCCCTTTTTCTCAGCTTCAGTTCCCGAATGTAAAAGTGATCAGCCTCACCGGGTTGTGTAAAACGATGGATCACATAAGGAATGTAAAGCATTTTGCAAGCTGAAAATGCTGTTTTAAGAGATTATTTAAAAATAAAAGAATGCTAAGCATTAGCACCTAAATCTAGGGTGACATTCTTATGTGATTCTATCTCCTCAACAAGTTCATTGGGAAAGGCTCTTCGCCATGTGCCAATAACCTTAGAGTTTCGCTGGTGAGCATATGGGATAGGGAGGCTATGTAGTGGCTGCCCCTCAGGCTTTCAAATATTGTCCCCTTAGATATCTGTATTAATCTATCATAAAGCTTGCTTATTTTGCTGGGTATTTGGGACAAACTGAGATTGCTTTTTTTATGTTGTCCTTTAATTTGAGTATTGATTTAACCATGTTTTGTTGTAATACTCCATTTTTCTAAATCTGTATTGTTCACTGCTTTGCAGCCGCTGTTGCAAAATGTGGTGTATAAACCCAATAAATGTATAAGTTGTACACTACCAAAGGAGATTACCTATTGGAACCAATTAAAATGTCACAATGTAGCAAATCACAAATAAAACTTTTATAAGTTTTCCACAACTTTTTTTTAAGAATGTGCAATACAGCAACATGTGTGTTGGTTCTGTTTAAAATAATGTGCACTGGGGGGGGGGTTGATCCAGATTGGGACTTTGTAAGGGGAGCAGAGTTAAACAATTTGCCCCGCACCATGGTCTCCCTCTCACACACGCACATGCATGCACACAGTGCTTGGTTTTGTTTCTGAATAGTTTTTTAAAAAATAATAGTGCTATTATACAAAAAATTCCCTTTACCAAATTATTTGTTTAAACAGGGAATGCAAGCTCTGCTGCACTGGAGAGTATAGCACATGAGTGCTCAGCCTCTAAGGCTGCAATCCTATGCACATCTTACTGGGACTGAATCCCACTGAAAACAATGGTACTTATGTTTGTGTAGGAATGCGCTGGATTGTAGGAATGTAGGAATTGTGTAGGATTGTGCTGTATGTCTTTTTTAAAAAATACTACAGTGTGCCCCCTAAAAAATAACATATATAAAATGTTTTCAGAATTGTGCAGGCACAAGAGAGAGAGAACTGTCACCTCTAGCAACACTCAGGCAGCCACATATTTCACTGCATTTCCTCTGTAATTATGCTCAAGATGTCTTAACCACTTTTCTGTGCAGTGTTTCAGGTAGTATACAACTCTTAAAATAAGATCATAAAAGCAAATAAAATAAAATGGACAATACAGTGTGTTTTTAAGGGAGAATGTGCACATGGGTGTGTGGGTGAGTGCATGTAAAAATTGCATTTTTCAGAAATCAAATACTGTATTGTAGTTTGATTGATTAGAAAATGCATTTTCCTCATGACAGCAGAATTATTTTAGGCAAAGACATCTGGACCTCCATAACAACAATAAAACAGTCTCATAGAGTGGCATTGCACAGAAACATGGACATTTGGTTTTCTGGTTATCTTTCTAGTTTCTGTTTACCTAGTTACATAATTTCCATATTTAGTTGACCATCTGCTGGGTCTTTGAACTAAACATATTTGGAACTCTGCATATGTTCAAAGAACACCTTCTGGTGATCTTTGATATGTTTCTATGTTGGCATTTTTTTTTTTTAATGGAACTTCTCCAGTTTACAAGTTATGATGGCCAACTTGCCAGGAGTTGTGGCTGACATGCCATAAGGCAACAGAAGACTCTGGAACAAAGGTTCAAGTCTTCACAAAACAATTTTCATAGCTAGTTCCCATGGGGGGACAGGGATCTACTGAGTGCAACATGAGATCCTGAAAGAGGGGGAGAAATAAGAACGGACATATTGATGAAATATTCAGAGGGTCCCATACTATAGGCTGGAACTAAGTGTGGGCCATGAATTGGAAAATGTTAAATATTAGGGTATATGATTGGAAGTATCAGAATAAAATTAAGATCGCTAATTTAAATTGTTATATTATGTCACCCTAACATTCCAGCAAAACCAGAAGCCTGCTTGCGGATCCTTGGAAAGGATCCTGGAAAACATGTTCCCACAGTCCTATTCTGTTCTGTGCTACCCTCCTGGTTTTTCTACATCTAGACACTTACCCTTCAGCATTTGATCCAACTGACCCTGCATCCTTATGTGACATGAACAAAGGACAAGGAACAGGCCAAATGTATAGCCCACTTCTCGGCATTGCGGAGTGGGGCTTTTTTGTAAAAGCATTATATCCATTATCTACAAAAATTGACATATATTTATTTAAGTGCAGAAAAGATTATCCAAGTTGGGTAGAAGCCTATCAGCCCAACCCTGAGCTGCCTGGGCACCATGGGTGGAGTAGTAGCCAAACAGCTACTGCTGCAACCAACAGCAGCCAGGTGGCTGCCAGGATCTCCTTGGGAGAAGGGGGACAGGATCCCCTTCCCCTGGGGAAAGCCCCGCCTCCCACAATGGGACACCTCAATTCTCTGCTGGCTGTTTTGCCAGCGGAGAATTGAGCAGCCCCGTATTGGGCTGTGCCAGCCAAGGCAGGGGATAATATCTGGCGGTGGAGATGCAGCTTCTTTTTCCTGTATTTTTTATCGTTTATATCCAGTTTGGAGAGGGGATTTAGAGCCCAGTCCTACCCACAGTGCTGATGCAGCTGTGCCAACGAAGTGTGCATCCTGTGGTGGTGGTGGTGGTGGTGGTGGTGGGGATGCAGTCAGGGAGGCCTATTCAAAGTAAAGGAACATTTGTTCCTTTAGCTCAGGTCTGCACTGCAGCTGCATCAGACCTGGAAAATTGGATTGGATTGGGCCCTTTGCTTTGGAAAATGGAAGATGGATTCTTTCCATAGTAGCACTCGTTGGATCAAAATCAAGTCCCCTGCAGTTGCTCTAAACATTTTAAAATGATGAGTAATCCAACAATGGACCTTTCACGTAATGCCTGCTTTGGCCCTCAGCAGTGAAACTCACTGTGTGGCCCCAGGCAAATCATTGCCTTTCAGACTAGTTCTAACCCAATTCATAGGATTGGTTGAAACTAAAGTGCCACTTGGAGCTCCTCAGATGAAGGATGGTCAGCGTATTCAAATATAACAAAGTAGTCCTGCTCAGTGGTGTCATTCAAATGATTTAGGAACAGGAACTCACTTTTGATTGGCACTTGTCGGAAACCCGGAACCAGCCACAGAGCCCATTAGGATCCGGAACGCCCTTTCTGGTCTGTTCCCCCTGAATGACATCACTGCCTTCGCCCCCCCTAGGAATCCGAAGTCGCTCCTTTTAACCCTCTGAGTGCCAGCCAACCAAGAAGAAAAGCTCTTTGCAGAGGAATTGGGAGGGGGAGGAGGGAGCGTGAAGTAGGCGGAGTCAGCCCTAATTTTAACTAGTGGAACTGAGTTCCCCTGCGTTCCCCCTGCATGACATCACTGGTCCTGCTAAATAAAAAGGTTGTGACCATGATTAAAGCAGTGGAGTCATAGAAGCCTGTTCGGAACGTCACAAGACTATGACGATAAATAAGGAAGTGGGAGCCTTCCTTGGGGCCCAAAATGAGGATTGCTTCACAAATACATACACGCATATATGTGTATTGTATTGATAACCCATTTCTCAGCCCTAATTTGGCTCCAAAAGCAATTTACAATAAAAATTACCTGGCAACGAACTCTTGTTGATATGGGAGGTGCACTCCTTTGTGGCTCCCTAAAGGGTTTATCTACTTTTGCATAAATTGTCATTGCATTTACACTTTACATTTTAGAGAGATACATGAAATATCTTGGGGATGGTTCTTCTCCGTGTGAGTCTGGCTCAGGCATACCAAGGGATTCTCCATAGGGATTCCCCATCCCAGCCTGCTCAGATGGTTGCATATTTGTGTGCTATTTAAACTGATAAAAAGAAAAGAAAAGGCAAACAGACTGGTAAAAAGAGGTAGAGTTGTAATTACACACTGCATGCATAATTGCCATGTGTAGTGGGGAGAGAAAATTCCCTTGGTGCAAATCAGGACAGCTCCACAGAAGTGAGCAAAAAACTGCCTCAGAAATCTCTCTCAAACTTATCCCGTTTCTTTATTGTTCGCTCTCCACCCCCATCAACATTCCTCTTAATCAAATTATCATCTAGAGAAAAACAGCAACAAGAAAGAATGGTAATTGGTATGGTAATTAGAGAGAGAAAGAGACAAAAGGCACCATTTGTGTGTTTGCAATTAGTATCTCCTGCATACTGCTACAATAAGAATCTGAGTAACACACTTGCAATTTCCCCATTTGTTTCTGTGGAGCCTGTGTTGCAAGCCTTCTCAGTGGAACATTGGTGCCCCAAACATGCAGTTTATCAACGTCCTCATAGAGGTTGAGAAGATGTTAATGCATGGTGCTTAAAGCAGCTCTTGCTTAAATTAGGTTCATCATACCAGTATAGAACCAACATTGGGGGGAATGCTTCTTGGCTTCACAAGTGTCTTGGTTCATTTACTTACTGTAGTCCAGGTTTCACAGACTACAGCTCACTTTATAAGATGCATGAAGTGTTATCCCAGATAACTAGCAATTGAGAACATCTCTTGCATCTAATGGAACTGGACTGTAGTCCACAAATGCTTATGGTAAAATCCTTTCCGTATGGAAAGACTCCTTGTTTTTGTTGCAACATACCGACACATCTACCTGCCACAGTGTTGTTAGGGTCAACCAGGTCAGGCACTACCTGAGAGCCCATGTTCATCAGAGGGCCCACTCTCCTGGGTCGACTCCAGAACCCTTTGTACTGATGGCAGTGGTAGTACCCAATGTGCCATCTAGGGGTGGAGGATCCCAGGGATCTAGTACAGGTCTTTTTCCATACCCTGATATTATTGGGATTAGCTACCCCTCAGGAAAAAATATATTGATATTCACACTGTGTAAGAGAACGCCATATGAAAAAGCAGGCCTGTATTGATCAGAATATGCATTTGAATTACAGTTGCCGCTTATCCGCATTCTCATGAACAATCAAGCTTTGTTCATGAGGTGGAAATAGAGAATGACAGCACAATCCTATACCCCCCTTACCGCCGGTGCTGCGCTCTTGCACTGGCCGAACACTGTCATGAACGTGCCGTAAAGCGAATCCGTGTCAGTGCTATGGCGTTCAGCTGGCGCAAGCAGCAGCAACCGTTGGCAGTGCCAGCCATGCGCCAGTTGAGTGCCAGCGTTGCTCAATCGGTGCAGGGCCTCCGCGACAGCGTTTCAGAGGCGTTGCAGGGGCATAACTGGGTGGCACAGCGGGCGGAGATGGCAGTTATGACGCGGTTGTGATGCAGGACGGCCGTAGTGCCATATCCTAACGCCCGTTCCCAGCCATGGTGGCCTCGATTCAGGCCGCTCCCATGCACGTTCCTCTGTGCCTGCTATTTTGCCGGCGCAGATCTGAGCAGGCCCATAGGGGTGACTTGGGCTTACGCAGGTGCAAGGGGGAAACCTCCCCTTGTCCTAAACGTTGCTGCTGCTGCCTCCGAATGGGCCTGTGGCTATGGCCCTGCTATGTAGGCCTTACTAGGCTGGCATAAGGTAGGATTGCGCTCTGAGAGGCATATGTAAGGGAAAGGCCAAGTTAGGAGCCTCCCTTTGAGTGGGAAAAGTGGGGTAAAACTATTTTTAATTAATTCATTAATCAAACTCAGGGCAAAATCCTAACCAGGAGGTAGGCCAGCACAGTTAGGCCAGCAAAGTTTGGCTGGCACAAGCGCCACCATAAAGTATGTTTGGACCACTCTCAGAGTCAGAGAAGCCAGCACACAGACGTGCTCCATCTCTCCGTGACTCCGAGACTGGTCCAAACGTTCTTTATGGTGGCCCTTGTGCCGGCCAAAGTTTGCTGGCCTAACTGTGCTGGCCTAACTCCAGGTTAAGATTGTGCCCTCACTCAGGCCAGTATACTCTTTATGGTTACATTGTAAACCCAACTGAAGCAAGATCTGCTCTAAGCATCTCAGTCTTCCTGTTGTAGTTAATAACATTGTGACACAGAAAAAAATGGTTTTCAATGACTGCAGGTATCAAGGTGCAGAGAGTACCAGATATCAAGGTGCAAGGTGTCTAGGGTGGTGTGGATGATCTCAGCCAAGAGCAGAGAGATCGGGTGCACAGATAATTCCATCATCTTTGTGAATTACCCAGAGATGAATAATTAACTGGCAGCTGATAGCTGCTATAGGAGGTTGGCATGACCTGCTGGAATTGGCAGCTGTTAGGACTTTTAGGACTAATACTGTGGTATTATTGGCTGTGAATAAGAATGCCACTATGGTTTGTGTTCAAGCTTAGTATTTGACAAAAGGGTGTTAATGGTTAGTGGATGTCTCCTTATGGGAATAAATTGTTTGAAGATGGTTACTTGCCACAGAGGTCTCTCTGGAATGTTTGGAATAAGCCATCATAGTTTGAAAAAGTGACACACCGTGACCCCTCTGTCTGCCTCTCTGTTTGATGAGAGAATGATAGAGAGATTGTTAGGTCTGACAGAGTTAGAAGCAAAAGAAAGACGTCCAAGTTCAGGTATTCCATGAGGCCAACTGAAGTGGTCACTTCAGGCAGCAGATTGATCAAGGGAGGGGTCAATCCACCTTCTCTCTTCTCCTGGTCCTCCTCCTGCTCCCTGAATTGGAAAGGGGACAGAGTCAATAAATCGAAAAGTATTTATATACCACTTTTCAACATAAAGTTCCCAAAGCGGTTTACAAGCAAATAATAATAAAGACACTGAGCTGGGGTAAAGAGGGACAGTTACTCTCCCCCTGCTAAATATAAGAGGAACACCATTTGGAAAAGTGCCTCTTGCCTAGTTAGCAGGGGTAAGGAAGAGTGGAACAGGAAGTATGAAGGAGAAGAGAGTGGTGGGCTAAAGCATCTCTAGGGAGTGCAAGGAATAAGGACTGGTGGGTCACCAGGTAAAGGAGGGCAGTATTTGTCATGGCATCTCTGGCACCAGGTGGTCTTGGGCTGATCCTGAAGACAACAGAGGGCGCAATCCTAACCTGGAGTTAGGCTGGCACAGTTAGGCCGGCAAAGTTTGGGTGGCCCAAGGGACACTGGAAAGTATGTCTGGACCACTCTCAGAATTAGAGAGGCCAGCACACAGACATGCATCCTCCTCCCTGACTCCAAGAGTGGTCCAAACGCGCTTAATAGTGTCACTTGTGTTGTGTATTTGGATTGTTGATAGCAGAGTTGGGGGCTTGTGGACC
>JAJKFI010000134.1:1244961-1288141 GCA_029204185.1 Lerista edwardsae | reverse complement strand
ATGCTAGTTTCCACTAGTTCTGGAGTGTGTGGTGTGAAACTGCAACAACTTGTACCAGCCAAACTTTGCTTTCATAACTGTGAAATAAGGTGATACTGTGGGGCAGGGGTGGGGGTGGGGCTTTAGCACTTTCCTCCTGCCAGAATTCCAGTCCTAATTGCGACTTCCCACAGGCTGTTGTTATTAGAAAAACAACAAGTAGAAAATTGTTATTAGACCTAAACATGCTATTGTTATTAGAAAAAAAGCCTTCCATGGGTTTTCCATTTTTCCATTTAGCACCTTTAAGATGGACATAGCTCCTCATCATATTGATAATTCTGGCCTGTCTCAGTGTTGAACTAAGGCAAACTGCCTGGGCTCGCTGAGGCATCTGGTGGGCCACTGTGAGATACAGGAAGTAGGACTAGATAGGCCCTTGGCCTGATCCAGGAAGGCTTTTCTTATGTTCTCCTCTTTGTATTGTTTTCGCCGCCATTTGAAGACCTCTTTATTTACGGCCGCTTTTACTTTCCCACAATGGTCCTGCAGTTTTATTCAAAGTGTTTATATCTTCTTTGCAGTTTTACTCACTTTTATTGTTTTTTATGGTGAAATTTAGACTATGTCATAAAGTGCTTTGTAACAGGGTATGTACAATTTAAATAAATAAGTCAGGTTGCTACATAGGGCCAGGATCCAAAGGTCTGTGTTCTGTGTTCACTTCAAGGGACGGAAGGAATTTTCCAGAAATCCCTTCCGTCTGCATCCCCTGACTCAAAAGCTGCACTTGAGAATAACAGGTCCCTCAAGAGTGGCAGATGTTATGTAGCCTAGGGAAAAGCCAGCAATTCATCACTACCCACATACACACACGTATATGCACAGAACTGCTTTCTACTCATGCTCCCAGGGTTTGAGACCTCAACTTCATCTACACAAGCAGTAATGATGAATTAGGAGAGCCTTGACTATATACCAGAGAAGATGCCATAATATTGACCTTTCAGGGGATGAGGTGGCATCCCTACAATTTATGAATGATTATTATTATCATGATTATACATTGTAAAGGAGTCAGAAGATGGTTCCTTGTTCCAGTGTGCTCACAATTTTAAACACACACACACACACACACACATGTACACGCGCACAAATGGTATGCTCTCAAAACAGGCATTGTGGGGGATATTATGCTGGGATGAATAGTTGCTGTCTGCCTACTAAATACATAAAAGCCCCCCCTCTTTGCCTAGTTAGAACCAGGATGGTACTGTATTGATCTGGCAGGATGGAATGAACTTGATGGGACTTAACTGTGATACAAATTATTTGGCCCTAATTTTGTTTGCTGCGTGGTGATTTGAACGTAGTCTGCATTCTTATGGCAAGAAGGTTGGAATAAGACATGAAGATACCAAGAATTGGAGTGGCCTCTCTAGACGCATTCTTGGATCCAACTACATGTCACGGTGAATGCATAGCTTGAAATGGTGCTTGTTGTCTCAAACAAATACAGCACATACTGGCTGCGTGATCAGATCAGGGCTCACACACAGGTGCACAGTGCACATGCACAGCATATATGCTATTTAGCCCCAGAATAGGCTCTCATTAGAGTCAATAACAGAAAATATTTTTGTAGTGCTGAGCGAAAGGAGGGAAGCTGTCAAGTGGTCCTGGCAGACTGAAGTTGCTTTCAGTTTGTAGTTTTCTCCTCTATTTTTTCTTAACTGTTCTTTTCTTTGCAGTGGCCACTTGTGATGGTGGAGAAAACAAGAGCCCTGAAGGTAAGTACCTTCACACACTGGATTCAGTGAATTCTTTTAACTGCACTCACTGGATATTGTGATATATTGAAACTATTGTGAGAAGCTTGCTCCATCCATGTCTCAACCTGTACCTTGCCCAAAGTTAGCATTTCTTTTCCACGTTTCTTAATAAAAATGATTTATTATTAAACTCATCTCTCATAAAAATGGGCATGAGCTCACCACAATTAAGCCATTACAGTGGTGGGAGGAAGGAGAATCCTGTGCTATATTCTATGGTTGGATTTGCCTTGGCGTCTTCAATATTGGTGTTTCTCCAACAGAGTGGGATGTGAGACTCATGGGGACTGGCTCCAGTTGTTCTGGGTGGATGGAGATTTTTCACAATGGCACATGGAGGAGAATTTGTAGCGATGGGTGGAAAAATGAAAATTTTACAGCAATTGCCTGTAAACAACTTCATTGTGGCTCCCCTTTTGGAAAACTGGAGCATTATTCCCAAGGACTGAAAAAGCAAGAGACTTCTATGGCTCCGGAGGACTGCTGGGGGAATGCGACGACCCTGAAGAAGTGCCGGTGGCATGAGAAGCCCAACTGCACTCAGCATCTGGCCATGGTTTGTACAGGTGGGTCTGGTTAATATTCCTCCCTTCCTATTTATTTATTTGTTTAAAACAGGGGTCTCCAGACTTCTCAGTACGAGGGCGACATTGTCTATTTTACAGATTTTCATGGGCTGGAAAAAAAAAAGTTTTATAAGTAAATGAATAAAATTTAAGTGAATGAGTACATTTTACTTGGATCTTTTTTGTAATTGGCATGATACGATTCAGAATAAATGAAAAAATGTGACATTTACACAGAAACAGGATTAAACAAAGAAATGATGTTTCTCATGTAGGGGTGTTTTTTTGTTTTTTGTTTTTGTTAAACACGTACATGAAAACACAAAACGCCATTTTTGGGGAGTTAAACTATTTGAATAAAAACACAAAACATGAACTTTGATGTCTACAATATTTTTTCCAGAAATTAAAATAGATTACTTTTCCAATTAGAAATAATACTATGGCTGCATCTGCTGACACTATCAGCGCAATCCTATACCCCCCTTAGTGCCGGCGCTGCGGTCTTGCACCGGCCGAATGCTGTTGCGAACGTGCCATAAAGTGCGTCCGTGTCGGCGCTATGGTGCTCGGTCGGCGAAAGCGGCAGCGCCAATGCTCAGGTACCGCCGCAACCGTCGGCAGTGCCAGCTGTGCACCAGTTGAGCACCGGCATTGCTTGGTTGGTGCAGGGCCTCCGCAAGGATGTTCCAGAGGTGTTCCGGGGGCATAACTGGGCAGCGCAGCGGGTGGAGACGGCGGTTATGACATGGTTGTGATGCAGGACAGCCATAGTGCCATATCTTAACACCAGTTCCTGGCCATGGCGGCCCCGATTCGGGCTGCTCCCATGCACGTTCCTCTGCGCCTGCTATTTTGCCGGCGCAGATCCAAGCAGGCCCATAGGTGTGAGTGGGGCTTACGCGGGTGCAAGGGGAACCCCCCCCTTGTCCTGCACGTTGCTGCCGCTGCCTCCGAATGGACCTGTGGATATGGCCCTGCTATGTCGGCCTTACTAGGCCAGGATAAGGTAGGATTGCCCTCTATATCGTCTATATCATCTACCTCGTACACACTTAAAGAATTTAAAATTAATAAAAATGAGAACTTGGAATGAGAATGTAGAATAAAAACATATAACACCACAATTTACTATTTTAATCTAGAAATTTTGGGAAAAAATATCACCAAAAAAAACCCCCACACCCCTAATAATGAGTAAAAATGTCAAATATTTTAAGTTGCTGCAGACTGGATAAAATCTTGTGGTGGGCTGGATGTTTGTTTCAAGACCTCTGGTTTAAAATCTCCCATCTGGAACGTGAGGTAGGAACAAGATGACCAGATGCCTTCTTTTTCCAGGGCATGTCCTACATTTCAACTTTTGGTCCTGGGTAAATTTCAAGACATCCTACATTTCAAAGCAGACAGGGGGGATGCATACATCCCTTGATTGTGTATGAGTCTGTTGTTCCTTTGTTGGTTGGGTTGGATTAAAGGAGGAGAAGAAATCCCAAAATCAATATGTATGAGTGTTTTTAGCTTTTATTTTTTTAATGTCCTACATTTTTCATGAATGTCCTACATTTTGGGGTGCCGTGTTGTCCTTTGTGGATATGACATCTGGTCACCCTGGGTAAGAATAAGACTGATAATTGAATTCATGTACGAGGAGACTGCTGGAAAAGCGGACTTCTACTAAGTTGGTCCACTGGTCCATCCAGCCTTGGACTGTTTACACCGAGGGGCAGCAGCTCTCCAGGGCTTCAGGCAAGGGTCTTTCTCAGCCCTATCTGAAGATGTCAGAGATTGAACCTAGAATTTACGGCATCCAAAAAACAAACAAACAAACAAACAAAACCCCAACTGACTGAAATCAGTTTGGAAGTGTTGCTTTAGCCTCCTCCCTTTCTTTTTAAGGTTGATCTTATCCCTCCTAAATGTCCTGCTGGGAATGTGTTTGTCATTTCAGCTCCCATTCAAAACTCCACTGTGTTACAGTCAACACCACAAGTGCCAGTGACCTCACCGAAGCTCACAGGTAAGAAAACCCCAGATCCCAAAGCCTGTACTGCTGAAAGTGATCCATGCTGCAGGATGAATTACAAGTTACAATTGTGGTTATATACAGTAGATTGCCATAGAAGAATGAAGAACTAACTAGGAACGTACACATGGCATGAAGAAAATAAAGTAAGGGGTGGGTGGCGAGAAATACAGTGCCCATTATTGATGGCTTGCTCACAATGAACAGCTGTTTTTATGGAACCAGGAGAATGTAAGATTATTTGTAGGAGGCAGCTTGGCCAGACATTATACGCTGCTGTGCTGGCAGAACTTCAAACTGAGCATTTGTTCACTGCTGCCTGGCCAGCCGACTGACAAACACAGTGGTTTTGTGTGAAACGTTCTGTTGATAGATGATCTTGGACACACAAGTTGTCCTCACCGAATGGGTTTCCTCCAAAATTCCATCAATGCATTGGCATTGCAGGAGGATCGTATGGAGCCATGTTCAAAACTCTGCATCTTCTGAAAAAAACATGGCAATAGATCTCATGTTTTCAAGGTCAAGGAAACCAAACTATATTTCAGGAGACAGAATTTCAAAAATGGGCATTGGACATTGCCAGATAATACAGAGGTATATGAAGAACTATGAAGAAGCACCATTTCAATTCCACTTTTAGCAAATGGCAGAAAAGGAATGCCTCAACAGGCTTAAAGTGTCCTCCATTCTAATGCTATCCTTCCTCCCCCCCTCCCTGATGCAGTGATGACAAAATGGCTACCTCTGTATTCTGTAAGGGGCAGTTGCAGAGGTCTCTTCTGGTAAGGGAACATTCATTCCCTTACTTGGGAGTAAGCCACTGCAGCAGGGATGGGTCTACTCAGACCAGAGCCAGTGAAATTGCAGGTGCAGGACTGTATGGCCCCATGCTACAGGATTAGGTCCAGGAAGGGGGGGTTGGATTTTGTGGCTGCCATTGCTGCCGAACCAGCCCACTTCCAGGTCCTTATCCTCCCTCCCCCACCCCGTTCCGCCTTTGTTCTGCCCTCCTCCACCCCATTCCAGCTCCCCTACCATCCTACTTGTATTGGCAGTACAGCTCTGGCCTCCCTCCCAGCACTTCAGCAGTGTGTGACTCCATGCACTGCCAGACAGGGGCGCCGACTTCCTCTCAACATTGGGGTGCCCATAGCCACACCCCTGACATTGATGTCACCACGTCCCTGACATGACCACACCCCCTGTCATCGCTGCCCGGCCTCCGCACCCCCTCCAAGGTGCTGCAGAGACTGCAGAGACTGCAGCACCCCCTTCCAAGGCTAGGGCAGGCGATCGCTGTGCCCTGACCTCAGAAGGGGCTGCCTTGGAAAGCAAGCGCCCGGCCCAGCACCCACATTGGGGATGCTGAACACCCCCAGAAAAATTATTGTGGGTGCCAACAGCATACCAGCACCCACAGAGTTGGTGCTACTGCTGCGATTGCTGTAAGACAGTCTGGATTGCTAGTGTGAAAAACAACCTGTGCCCAGCATCCTCTACCCAACATAGCCAGCCAGATGCTCCCAGGAAACCCATCCATTTCCTCTGAACAAGTATTTAGTGTTTAAATCACATGTGAGGGGCTGTTTACCTCCACATGATTCTGTAGTGCAGAACAGCAAGCGGGGCAGTGGGCAGGGTCTCATGAAGCCCATCACTGCCTCTTATATTTACATTCACTCTTCCCATGTTTTCCTCTCACAGATGCTCCCCCAAGGATAAGGCTAGACGATGGGACGTCATTGTGCACTGGGACTGGAAAGCCAAACACGGAAGGCCATTGGGAAATGACTTGCCTGGGTTTGCAGGGAAGGTGGAGGGAGCTGTCACCCAAGATCTGCAAAGGAGCAGACTGTGAAGATGTGTTAGAACTGAACGACCTGTGGAGGAATCAGCAGCCTTTGCCTGCCTATGAGGAGAAGGTGCAGTGTGGGAAAAGGCACCTAGGCTCAGGGTGCCTAAATGAGACGAAGAAATGCTTGAGTATAATGTTGGTTAAATGCACAGGTAAGTAGGAAAACATCCCTGAGCTTTATGGTGGTTTTCTTTTCTATGTGGTTTCTCACTGGAATTCTGAAGAAATTAGCCTGTAAAGCTATTTCAGTATCGCAAGGCAGAGGTGTCAGACCCATTCTGTTGGTTAAGCAGAAGAAGGTGGTAGGTGTAAGAATTCTGGACTGTGCTGCTTCAGCTTCCAAACAGAGAATGTGAAGTTCTGCAGATCCTTCATTGCAGGAGAGCCACCCAGTGTCTTCAGTGAAGCCCTGGGGAGACTCCTGGTTATGCTGTCATTGCCATGCATCTGCAGGACAGTGTAGGCAATGGCTTGCCAGCTGGCTCTCGAGCCTCGCTAATGGCAGCAGAGGCTTGGCTGCTACCCTTAAAAAGGGCTGCTGGGGGAAAGGAGGAGGGAGGCAGCGAGAGCCCAAGGGGCAACAAGTGGAGGAAAGAGACAAGAGGAGATGGCGAAGCAAAGTGAGGGAAAAGGTCTGGCAGGGGAGGCTGCTGGAGAGGGTGTGGGAATGGCTCAGTAGGCCACAGGAGAGGGAGTTGACTCAAAAGTGGAGGTGGAAAAGACAGGCAGGAAAGGGCCTGGGGAGGACACTGGTAGAAATGGACCAAAGGGGTGATTGGGAAGACGGAAGAAAGCAGCTTCCCCAGCCTAGAGCCCCATGGGGGTTGGAACTGGGGGCTACAGACACCAGCCAGAAGGGACCAAGGGTAGGGCAGTGGGAAGGCAGGGGATGGGCGGGCCTATGGCAGGCCCAGCCAGGGAGGTGGGTGGAGCCAAGGTCAGGCACTTAGGCTGGATCCTAACCCCCATCTCCGGCAGCCTGGCCCCAATCCGGGCTGCTTGATTTGCACCACTGGTTTTGGCGGCACAAATCTGAATAGCCCCATTCCCTGAGTAGCCCCAATAGAGTCCCCTTGCCCTGGGTTGCACTGCAGCCAGTTCCAGCCTTGTGTTGGATATGGGGCAGGTCAGCTGGCCTCCCTATTTCAGCACCACTCTAATTGGAACCAATAGGGCAGGAGCTCAGGAGCCTGCACCTGCAAGTGTCAAGGGCTATGAAAGGGCAGCATTGAGACAAAGCAATCTGTATATTTATGGTGTTGCTCAGTTAGCTTTTCCTTATTTTTATTAAGGGCACAGTCCTAACCAACTTTCCAGCACTGACATAGCTGTACTAATGGGGCATGTGCTGCATCCTGCAGCTGGGGGGGCAGTCATGGAAGGTTCCTCCAGGTAAGGGAATATTTGTTCCCTTACCTCAGAGCTGCATTGCCCATATACCAGTGCTGGAAAGTTGGTTAGGATTGCTCCCTTAATCAATTGACTGCATGGTAAGTCTCCTGTTTGTGCAAAAGCACTGCTGCGTTCCTCACTGCCAACAAGTTCCAATATTATCAAGTACATGTAAATCTACCACACCAGTGACCCCGCACCTTTAGCCTTCACCCAGGCACTCCCTTGACATTATGTACTCAAGACCCTGAAAATCGGCGCTAAGGAAAAAAAAAAAACCAAGGACCCCAAGGCTTGACAGAGGGAACAGATGTGCACAACAATCATACTCTTGTGTTATGCTTATAACCAATGTTCAGGGCAAGCTTCCTGGATTGTAAATGGCATCTGCAGTGGAGATTTTGAGCCATTGAGCAACTTTGAATGACATTTAAAGTATCAGGTGATTTGGAAAGAATAAGAGTTTTAGGTATAAGATTTAGCAAAGTGTCAGGTTGAGTATAGCTTTGTCACTTGCCTTGATGAATGGGCTGAGCTGGTTTAGCTGTTAAGCGCTGGAGGCGTTTGCATTTCTCTGAAAATGAGCTTTCTCCTACGAGTGACATATAATATGGACTCATCTTCTGTCTTCAGGTCTGCCTTCCGTCTCCAGTGTGTCCAGCACTGCAATCGTCTTAGGCATCCTACTAGGTCTTGTTCTCACTGCAATCATCCTACCCCAAATGTACAAAAAACTAGTCAAGAAATGTAAGTGCAATCTTTTGCTGTGACGGTGAGCCTAGGGGCATGGCATCTGCCATTGCAGTACAAGAGCTAGATCAGAGAATCTGTTCACACTGCCACCTGGATATGTGCCCCTGGGGAAACTGTGCCTATTTGGCTGCCAGCATGGGCAGCTCAGGCTGAAAGAGAGTCGATTGCTTACGGCCTTCCATGACATTCTTGTCTGTGAAATTTGCACTGGAGACTTTGTAAATCCCATTCTAAGACTGCAAAATGCTACACTACATCAGTCCTGAAAGTTTATGCTAGCTCTCTGCTGCTGCTCTCTTTCCACCTTTTTACTTTCTGTTCTGAGTGTATTGCTTTCTTGATGTACTTGTTCTTCCAAAAAACAAGAGACTTGGCATAGTGGTTAAGATCGACTACATTCCTGGAGGCTGAAGATTTGATTTTTGTTGGACACTTGACAAAATAGAAGCCTCCAACTAAGTCAAGATCAAAAAATAGACACTTGTTTTGCCAGGTTGGGAAGATCAAAGGCAGGGGGACTTTGCTGGCTCCAGCACAATTTCATTTCCTGCATTAAGCCATCATAGCTGTGGGGCCTTAACCGCCTCATTTTGAGAGTCAGTCTTGGGGAAGAGGACTTACTTTTTGTCTGTGCTCTACTTTGCTTCATTCACTCTCTCATTTCCCCTTCTCTGTGTGTAGATTCAAAGAAGAAGCAACACCAATGGATTGGCCCAAATGGAGTGAACCAAAATGGTAAGGAAGAAACATCCACAGCAGGGGGGCAAAAACCTGGAGTCCGCCTCTAAAAACATTGTCAGATTTGAAACCGAGCAAACAAACAAGCTTGTTCGAACTTCTCAGGTTGTGTGTGAATAATGTTTATAGGAGAGAGGAGAAAGTACCTTCTACTCTAGTCAATTTATGGCATCCTACTGGTTCTAGCCTCACATATGTAAATGCCCCAACTTGCACGCCCTAACGTGCTGCTGCAGTAGTCAGGCTGATCTCTGCTAGATAAGCTCTGGGCATCCTGTGAAGGATGGCTATTGGTCAGGCAGTGGGCTAAGCGGGTTGCAGAGGTTAACCACACTGTGAATCAAGGCTTCCTTTACATCCAACTAGTTTAAACCATCATGAAAACAGCTGATACATGCATAGTCACCCTGGGAGTTGGAGGTCTTCCACCAAGATACACTTCAGCATCTTTTCTGTTGTCTTTCATGGAGGAGGTTTCAGAAATGGGGGAAGGGAATGACAACCTTCAGACACAGCTAAACAAATGGCAGACAAATTAAACGTTGTGAATGGGCTTTAGTTGCAGCAACAGCAAGTGCTCATTTGAGCCACTGAATCTAAGCCACAATCCTGATGACAAAGGCAGAGTCTTCCTTGCTATTAAGTATTACCCTTTGTTCTGGTCTCCACATCTTCTGTGGGCCCCAGAGGACCAGGACATAAACTAAAGATCTCAGAGTTAGGATGAACTGAACTGTGAAATAGGCACGTGTCTCTTCTTGATGCCAGTGAAGACCCAGGTTAATCTGGAGGGGTGCCCAGGCTTATCCCTGCCAGGAAGCTACACACACTGCCCTTAGCACTCTCAGTAGCATCCCTGGAGGGGGAGGGGCGCTGCATTTTGCAAGGTGCCTTACCTCGCTGTGTGAACCACTTCTCTCCCTCACTGTTGCAGCCAGTCCTCCCAGCGAAAGCAACACCTCCGCATTGCTTACTGGCTATGATGGTGAGGAAGAGGAGCGGTTTACATGGCAAGGTAAGGCGCCTTGCAAAACTTAGCCCTCCCCCTTCCAGGGATGCTACTGGGCACTCTATTCTTTAATTCCAGCCAGCATCAATTGTGATTGTTCTGTGGTGAAGAAAAGGTGCTCTGCACCTGCTCAGAGCCAGTCTTGGAATTAACAAGTTTCACAGCTAGTCCCAGAACTGGCCTAAGACCTCCTGTCACCTGAGGACAGGCCAAATGCCTGTCTGTTCTCTTGCCTCTGTTCGTCCCACTCTCCAGTGTTCCAGCTCAGCACCCTCCTCCCCTACACATTTCTTCTGCTTCGTCTCTGTCCCATTCCCTTTTCCATTCCAGGGAGTTGCAGTAGATGGCGGAGCAGGAGCAGTGGAGACCAGTAGGAGGACAGGATGGGCACCCCCACCCTCAATCTGCTGCCTGAGGCGAATGCTTCAGCTGGCCTCATGGATGGGCCGGCCCTGCCTAGTCCAGATGTTCAAGCAGTCTGAGCGAGCAAGCCCTGGCTAGACTGAAGTTCTGGTCCCAGAACACTCTGCAGGCTCCGTGTGAAAGAATCACTGATTGCCTCCTGATACAACATTACCCTCTTTGAAAAGGGATGCAGCAACTCTGAACCACTAATATAAAGATCTGACAGAGGAACTGCAAAAGAATTCTAGGCAGCCAGAATGTTATTAGCTCTCTAGCAAATACAAAGACTTCAATATAATGGAGGAGCAGGATTTCCGTCTCAGTTAAACCAAATTTCCAATAGCTGAACTGTAGACTTGTTATAGTATGATCACATTAGTAACTCAGACCAGTAACTGCCTCTTTTGATGGTTATGTTCAGAGATTCAGGGCCCGATCCTATTGGATTTAGCGCAGGCTGTAAGAGCATACCACTCCCGCTAAGCCCTTATTGTCAGAGTTGGGCAACTGCTGGCCCAACACCAGCCTTGCACAGCCTGGAGGCGGCAATGGAGGCCGCTAAGCAGTGGGTGCTCCGGTTCCAGCATTGCGCCAGATCCCTGCAGGTGGGAGGATGTTTCTGGGTGGGGGGGTGTGGAGCAGTGGCAGGACTGGCTGCAACATTCACCGCCAGACCCCGACCTCCATTTGGGGCTGCACGTAGACTGCTCGGCAGTCTGCACCCATACCATGGGGAAAGGGGGCAACCATCCTCTTCTGCAGAGTCTCCTGCGGCTGCCTGGCTACTGCAGGAGGCAGCAGTAGCCACCTGGATACCGGTGCTCACGTTGGCGGCTGGAAAGCTCAGGATTGGGCTGCCCATTCAGTAATTATTGTTCCACATTTTGAATTAATATTTGAAACACAGTAGTAGTAGTAGTGAACTGAACTTCCACCCCTGAAAGCATGTTATTTCATGTTTGGCTATTGTGTGTAATAAATTGTAATGCATCTCAGTATGAGCTGTTACTCCCTCTAGAGGTAGGAATTAGCTCTGCAAATTTGATCGCTTATGTCGCAGGCCCATTTCTGCTCTTGCTCATCATCACCCAGCTGAGCAAGCCCAAGTTTCTACATTGTAAAAAAGGGGAAGTTGCACACTTACATTGTAAGAGTTATACAAAGGGAATATAGGAAGACTACTGTTAATGTCTATTTGTAGTGAAGGCCACAGCAGAGCTGATCCAGCAAATGTGTTCTTTTGTTGCAAAATAGGCACTGGGTGATATGTGACACACGATGATCTGCACCAGAATGTATGTTTTTCCCTTTAGAAAAATGTAATCAATGGTCCTGAGTTACAGTTGCAGGCATCATTAAACACAATGCCTTAAAAAGTTACTAATATCTTAAAAAGCGACCCCTAAAAACACAAGAGCATTTTCCCCCAACACTGTGATGTGCATGAAAATCAAGAGACCACCAACATGTACACACTAATTAAGACCTTGAATTTCCATTTTTAAGGAAGCAATAAAACATATCTTTAAAATTTTGGACAAATTGCATTGGAGAATCTTACACTATCCATGTCTTTAGTTTCATTCCATCGCATCAGTTCTACTGCCGCCCAGCCTCAGCATGATGTCCAAGGAGTTTGGGAAGAGCAGAATAATGATAACCAGGCCTTCAAGAAAAACTCTTACCTCTCACCCTATTCAGGTAACTGTCAGGGTATAGAGATCCTATTGTTTGCTTGTCTGTTGGTATTGTGTGTGCATATATAATTTCTACTACCATATTTCTACTACCAATTTCTACTATCATATACTGTAGGTTATACTGCAGTGGTTCTCAAACCTTTTCTCACCGGGACCCACTAATGTTAGGACCCACTGGAAGTGATGTCGTTAACCTGGAAGGGATGTAATGGCCAGAAGTTACATCATCAAGCACAAAATGCCATCATTGTGACATAATCAAATTACTCTTCTGAAATGCAAACTGGCATTCTTGGACTGCACAATTGCAGTTGCACAACCATGAAACATCCTTGATAGAAAACAAGATTAGGATAAAATATTATGTAAAACTAAAACCACTTTAAAAAAAAAAAACCCTCACTTTAAAATTCAAACTGTTAACACTCACAAAAGGAATATAGCAAAAGTAAGGTCCGTAGTTTCCAAAATGGCTGCTCCCAGCTTTCCGTGACCCACCTGGCATCATGTCATGACCCACAATTTGAGAAACACCATTATACTGCATATTCGTACTATTATTAGATTTTTAAACAGACCCAATAACACTATTACCCATGTTGCTCCAAAAGATCCCAGTCTCGCTGCAGACACTTCCATTGTTAAGCTGAATGAATCCACAATGCAAATTGCTGCTGCCAGTATGGCTGGCACTGAGAAGATGTAGGGACTGAACACTGCTATCTGCATCCATAGACAGGGGCAAAGAGCTCAGTGTTTTGCTGCAGAAGATCCCAGACATCTGCCCTGCAATAATAGAATGTATTGTTATATTGGAGTGAAAGGTGACTGGCATAGGGGCCACTGTAAAGTATGTTTGGACCACTCTTGGAGTCAGAGGTGCCAGCACACAGATGTGTGCCTCCCACCCGGACTTTGAGGGTGGTCCAAACGTACTTTACAGTGGACCTTGTGCCAGCCAGACTTTGCTGGCTTAACTGCAGTGGCCTAATTCCAGGTTAGGATTGCACCCTAAATAAAGGCAGGAGGTGATTACTGACTTATGTGGCTATTGCTGAGGGAACCCCTTGAAATACAGCACCATCGTGGTGTATCCTCCTGAATGTTTGGTCTTTCACCAGGTTGTGGCTCTGTGGAAATAATACACTTTTGTATTCTTCTTTTCCAAGCTCTCGAACGGACAACCAACAGATCGTCCAATCCCGTGGACAATTCCTCTGACAGCGATTACGACTTATGTTCTGCACAGCCTCTATAAAACATGATGGGTGCGTATGTGCCTTGAACTCTCATATCCAAATTACATCTACAACTCAATCCTATTGGGCTGCCACACTAGCAGTTCCGCTGGTACCGGCTGCCATAAGGCCGCTGTAAATTGCCCTCTGGCAGCATGCACTCACTGTCAGGGCACTGCTGGGAAGGCCAAAGCCCTCCCATGTGCATTGTTGCCCCATTGGTCACCCATTGAAGCAGGTAGGCAGAAGGAGGCAGGAGGCAGAAGAGGGTGGGGGAGAGTGGAATAGGCAGGGAGGAGTGAAACTAGGGTGGGAGGAACAGGGGGCAGGGAGGCTGCCGAAGGGGGTGGATCCAGTGGCTATGACATGCGCCAGATCTTATATTCAGTTTTTGCTGCCTCCCTTTTCCCTTTCTCTCTGTGGACTTGCGCCAGCACAATAGCCACTGTGAGGCAGGACACCTATAGAAGGGAAAGAGGATTTAAATCCACTTTCCTTTATGGAGCCTCCTGCTCCCCCCCCCTGCTCCCCTCCTGCTCCCCCCACATTGGATATAGTGCATGCCTTTTGGGTGTAGCTTTACGACAGGGGGAGGGAGGAATAGGATGCTTCCATGAGGTTTTTTCATATCCTTAGGTTTGATAATAAACCCCAGGTTCAGGGTATGTTTGTATGCCATTTAAATTTAATCCAATCTCTTTGTGGGACATAAGGAGATAGCAAGAACTTTGAAATCAGGTAGTAATGGTAAGGCAGACAGGCTTTTTCACTCAAGTTGTATTCACTTGAGTGAAAATTGTAATCATTGTGTTGTGGTTTCTTAAATTTTGGCCTTTATGAATGTCCTGGGATGCATGTTGTTTCTTGCAGGTAGAAGCAGAGTTCTGTAAATGGAAACACTGAAGGAGGGAAGAACCTAACCAAAAAAAATCACCTCCCCACACCCACGTCACTCTATGGAATCCCATGTGCTTCCATATGTGCATCCTCTCTACAACTATATAAATTCTCTCTGCCCTAGGCAAGGATGTTATGGTGAAATGAGTACACCTCCTTTTCCAGGTACTGAGATCCACTCCTAATCACTTGGAGGTCTGCTTCCGAGGAATATAAATCCAAACAGCAAGTAATGGAAGTGTGTTGAGTGTATCTGAGTGAAAAGAAAATGCACTTTGGCTGAATCAGTGTTGGATACCAGTTCTCCCAACAGCTGTCATGCACTAGAAATGTTGCAGTGCACATTAAAGGTGTTCCTAAAAAATTAAGATAATAACCTGAAGGTGTTATTACCAAGTGAGGATTTCAAAGGAGTTCAGTTTCAGGAGAACTCTGTATATGCTCAGTAGCCACATCCACACCATGCATGCCCTTCGTTAGATGGTACAGTTGGCTCTGTGATCTGAAACTCAGACTTAGGCTAAAATATGTAGTAATGCCACATGGGAGTGATTCACTTTTATTAAAAACACACACCAGGAGAGAGGCTGATCTGGACTTATTTGCAGCCATGGAAACATTCCTTTCAGGTCAAGCCATTGAAGGGGGTTTAAGAGATGGAAGCACCCACCCAGTCAGGATATTTCCAGCATGTCATTGCTGAAAACACTTTCAACATGACATAAGCAGTCACCATTTGAATAAACAAGGGCTCCTGTCTTGGAAAGTGTCCAAGTATAACAGGCTATACCTCTCTCCTGTGTCCTCTGGACTGAACTGGAATATATGTGTCTGAAATAGCAATATGCTGTAATTGAACAGATTGTACAGCAGGTTGTAGTGAGTTTTAAGGAACGATTAGTGATTTCACTTTGACTCTTGAGTACTGCTATGTAATTTAATTTGTAAGTTGTGTCTACGCTTGTTTATGCCTGGCAATATAATAAATAAGAGAGGGAAACCTTGCATGCATAATTCACCATTGGTATGAACATATGCACACTTTGAGTATTTTTGTATTTGAATTTGAATAGCCATAATTTTTTTTATATTTGAATAGCCATGCACAGGTCTGGTAAGCAGATGCTCCACTGTTTGAAGTCCTAAAACGGGTTGACATACTATACATACGTTGATCAGTATTTGGACTCTTGCTTCTTTCCCTAGTCCAGATTGAATGTCCAGCAGTGCAATTTTTCACACTATCTCAAAGTTTCATCAAGTAACAGCCCAATCCTAACTAACTAACAATGCAGCCTCTTGAGGGGCTCTCCTTGACTGCTCCCCCATTGCAGGATGCAGTGCACACCCTGTTGGCACGGCAACATCAATGCAGGAACATTAGTTACGATTCATCTATAACTCTCATTCACTGCCCAGTCCTATCCAACACTGGTGCAGCGGTGCCATGCTGTATCTAGCGCTGGGTTTGTGCAGTCAGGAGGTCTCCATGGGATAAAGGAACATTTGTCAAGCCCTACCTGTACAATGGGGCTACTTGGATCTCTGCCAACTAAATCACTGGTGCATATACAAGTAGCCCCATGCAGGGCTTTCAGGCCCAGGACAGAGATTAGGATGCAGCAGAGGCCAGCTCCACCTCAGGATCCCTGTCCTGGGCATCATACACCCCCCCCCCGGCCCGCCCCCCACCCAAAATGCCCCTTCCAAACCTCCAGAATGTCCTTCTCCCACCTGCTACCCGGGTCAGCACTTACTGTACCTGCCCCAGCACCCTTGGGACAGCAGAGGCCTTCCCAGCAGTGCTACTTTTTCCCATGGTGGACCCAATCCACCCACCGCTGCTCAGATTTGATAAGAAGGGTATCATTTTTGAATTGGATCCAAGCCCCCTCTGGCCCAGGCTTTGAAAGGTCACCACAACCCACTAAACGAGGCTTTGTGACCCACAGGTTGAAGAACACCGTTCTAGACGACATCACTCCTCCCTTTACTTGTTTGGAAATAAGAGAAACCAGCGGCAGTTCGATTGCAGCAGAATGGAACAAACCAGAGTTCCCTGGGCTTTGAATACACTCTCAAGAACTAGTTGGTAGAACTAGTCGGTGTCATTTTTCAGAGCACAGCGCATTGTCTAAAATATAATTTTCCTCACTCAGCCCACAGGTTCTCCAATTTTAGTATACAAAAATATCTATTTTCAGATGAATGTCCTTCTCTGAGTGAGCTGCCAAAAGCCTCTTCCTCACTTAACTCAAATTCAGTAGTTTAGAGTGAAGAGTGTCCCAAGCTCATTCAGGGCCAAATCCCATCCAATGTTCCAGTGTCAATGCAGCCACACCAAGGGGGCATGTGCT
Organism: Lerista edwardsae; assembly: GCA_029204185.1. NCBI lineage: Eukaryota > Metazoa > Chordata > Lepidosauria > Squamata > Scincidae > Lerista > Lerista edwardsae. Next base: position 1,271,391 of record JAJKFI010000134.1, on the reverse strand, counting down.
GCGTCCTGCAGTGGAGGGCAGGGTAGTCGCAGAGGCCTCCTCAAAGTAAGGGAATGTTAGTCTCCTTATATTGTGGCTGCACCAGCACTGGAAGGTTGGATAGGATTGGGCCCTAATTTAACTTGGGTTCTGGGTCCAATTTCATTGTTTGTGGTTACTCAACTTGGCATGAAAGGTTATGTTATTTTTGAGGTGCAGAGGCGTTTCTACAGGGATGGCAAAGCTCTAAGTTTTGCAAGAAGCCTTACCCTGTCATGTAAATCCCTCCTCTCCCTTGCTGCTGTAGCCAGTAAGCAACGCCAAGATTGGCTAAAACGGTGCAGGAGAGGAGTGATTTCCACTGCAAGGTAAGGCTTCTTGCAAAACTTAGAGCTTTGCCATCCCTGTAGAAATGCCACTGTTGAGGTGGCACTACTTGCTTTCTCTCAAGCAACTGCTCCCTGGGGGGAAAAGGAAACTGGTCTTCCTAAAAACAACCAGGACTCTGACTCCTGGTTTTGGGTAAAAGTTGAAGGTGCATAACCAAATCTGGGGAAGACCCATCCAAGGAAACAGGCCACATTAGAGGCTGAAAATAGCAGCACATTAGCTTTTATTCCCATTATTTGAAAGCGCTCTACTGTTGAAACCAATAAAACTTAAAAGTGATTTTCTGGTTGAACCACGTTCACTAATTTGAAAGAGGGGAATATTGACCCAGAAATCAGGCCAGCTTCATAGTTAATTATACTTTGAGCAACACAGGAAACTAAACAAACACCACATCAGTTGTGAAGGCATTAGGCCTTCATGTAGCATTAGGTTTGTGTGGCATCTCTAAAACACTCCAAAGCAGGTTCAATAACATCTCAAGTACTGGTCCTGGGTATTTTAAACACATGCACCTACTATGTGAGGTGTACATGGGATGTTTTGTACTTAGCAAAACATTTCAATTAAGAAGCAGCCTTCTAATCTTTGGGGTGACCTCAAAATCTGCCCCCAGACATCAGAGCCCCCCAAACGGAATATTTGGTTATCAATTCAGCTCAAATATCTGAAGAACATCTATTTGAAGTTCTGACCTTTGGATGAAAGAAGACACAAATTGGGCATCTATTCCTATTTCCCACCCTATTCCCTTGCTACACACATACACTGCATCCTACATGGGGGGGGGGGTGCAACCCAAAGGCAAGTACCCCAAAGGCACCAAAAGGTTAAAATGTTTTACCATTTTTTGATATCCAGAAAACCTGGGACCCATGATCTCGGCCTCCCACCTCGTCCAGCTTACCTGCTCTGGAGCAGTTTGCTGGCTGCAGCAGCTCCAAAATGGCCATTGCGGCACACTGTGCATGCTACCATATGGTCTATTACAACAGCAGAACTTTGCTCCACTGCCTTAACTAGCCCAGTAACATTTGGGCTGTTGGAAACGTATACAACAGTGGGTAATAGTGAGTTGACAGACTCCCCATAGTCATATTTTCTCAGCTAAATCAAATAACTTCTATCAGTGTATCTGGAGCTACATGTGTGAAAGAGAATTCTGCAATCGGCATGGCTCAAATTATCCCCATATAAGGCATACCCGGACTACAGTGCCTCTGTTGTAGCTTTGTTACATTTTATGCTTGTTTGCACTGCTGCCCCATTTGATGCTGTAGCATTCTGTGCCCTTGTTTCTTCCTCTTAGGCTCCTCAGCCTGGATTTTAAAAAGTATGCCAAAGACACCCAAATATATCTGCACACTTCCACAAATGACAAAACTTGAGTGCAATGTGCAAAAAAGGAAAACCAGGGGATGAGTGAGATGCTGCTGCAAGATTGTGGGTCCAATCCTATCCAACTTGCCAACACTGATTCAGCCACAACGCAGCCCTGGGGTAAGGAAACGAATGTTCCTTCACCTTGAGAAAGCATGACTGTTCCCTCACCACCAGATGCAGTGCGCACCCCATTGGCATGGCTGTATCAGCACTGGGACGTTGGATAGGATTGGGCCCTGTGAAATCATAAGGATTCTGTATATTGATCCCTGCACAATCCACAGTGGACTAATCGTTCTGAAATCCTTTCAGACATTGGTTTTTTAAACATCAAACCTATTCCCTTTCACTTATTCCCATTACTCTGATCCTGCCTCGGGTGTCATACATGTTAATATATTATTTAGTATTTGATTATCAAATGTTTGATCTAACCCAAGTTGGGGAACTGGAAGTTGAATAGTTAAAGTGCTTAACTATCATAAGGACAAGAACTACTTTTAATTATACTGGAACAGAAAGACACAAATCAAAAACAATAATAAGATGATAATACAATAAATGACAACACTAAGGATAGGGCAATTGGTTGATGGAAATTGCAATGCAGAAGACAGAGGAAATACAATGTTAAAGGAGGCTGAGGCGGGTAACGTTTATTGGTCCGTGGGGAGCAAAGTTGCACAAATTAATCTCTTAAGTAGGGAAGAGGCAGGAGAAAAGGCCGGGGAGTACAGAGTTCATGACTGTGTGACATGAAGAGTGAAAGATCTTATGGACACAAATTGGGACTATCAAGGGAAAGATGTTTAGCAAGCAAGAAAAAGGATCAATAACAAATTTCAGCTAGCCACTATTTTGTTTTCAGAAGTCATAATCATAAGTCTGTGTGCAATTCATCAAGTTTTATTACCATAATTAGTCACAAATATGGAATTGTTTCCATCAAATTCCAAAAGCATTCAACCTGGTCGAATCTATTAGTTTTTTTTAAATAAATAAATTACGGGCAATCAAGAGGATAAAGTGCTGAGCAAAGCCAATTTAATTTCCATTAGGGCCCCTCTGTTCTCTCTGTTGCTAGCCAGTGTTTCTTCATTTCAACTGAAGGCAGTGGGATAATGAAGAAAGCGAACGAGGTTTCATTGTTGAGGTTCCCCCCTCTACACTTCGAGGTCATGAGAGGGAAAAAGGCAGGATCTGTTGGTTGTCACAGATGCCTACTATCTCTAATGAAGCATGCTACTCACCAGTGGAAACAGGAATGTTGGTATTGTGTCTGCTATTTCTGTGTATAAATATGCACAGTAACCATTTTTGTCCCACTTTCAATACACAGTTCCAACACCTGTCCTTTGTATCTTCCACATATTTAAAATTGTGCACTGTCGGTGTATCTGTTCAGTGTGGTGGCAGTGCAAACAAAATAAGCCACAGGAAGACTAGAAATGGTGGAAATACACCAGCAGGAGAACTGCACAGGATACCTGTGCTCTGTGGACATATCCTGCACAGAATGATGGATGAATGCATAACTGGAGCTAAGAGCAGGCTCGGCAGGGTTTGCACCTTCATTTTCTTAGCTGACATACAAATTCTAAGGCATATCAAGGGCTTTTTCTAATATTTTCCCTCGTGCCAAGAAAAAACCTTCTCTGGAAGGCTTATGTTTGATGTCAGAAATGCTTGAATGATTTCTCCTGAGTAGTCCCCTTCAGATGTTATGGAAGCAACATGAGCACACTGAGAAGTACAGTGACACCATGCTCCTGATACCATGCCTCCATTCTCCTAGCAAATAACATTTGCACAGGCACGTGTGATCCTCCCCAGGATTGTGAATGCTGAATTGCTACTCTCCCTGTGGACAACGTGTTGCTAGTGTAAATGCAGTGCACAGAAGGGCAGCAGCTTTGGAGGCAGGGCGACAGCAGTAGCAGCAGCAGGATTGATCAGCACTCTGACACTGCCACCAACCGTGCATTTTTGTACACACCAGAGATAATGTCCAAAGAGGACAACTCATCTGTGTAAGTATGAGTGCATCAAATTATGTATTTGAACATTCTAGAGGAAAAAATTCTCTCTCTCTCTCTCACACGCACACACACAAGTACACAAACATAGGGCCAGATCCAAGCTGCTCTCAGTAAGTGTGACTCAAGTAGAACAATGCCAGCGTACAACAGCTAACAGTCTGGGCCTATATTTGTACTTTATACTATGGCTTGAAGTGACTGATTGGTCAGTACAGCTGCTCACTGAAGGCTGCCAACAGTCAATGCCTGCTGGCACCCGTGAGCTAAAGCTTCCAACAGCAGCACTCCTCCTCAATTGCTATAGCATCAAATCACGCATGCCATTAGTATAATGCTTACAGAAGTCTGTCTCCGAGGATGACACTGCCCTGTTTTTCACCTTGGGCCCCCATAGCTGGCCAGAATCAAACCTCTCAGGTTACTATGTAAAAGAGGAAAAACAAACAACACTGCCTGGGAACCTGATTAGTATCCTGACCAAGAAGGGCCCCGAGGAGGCAGAGGGGGTGGTGGGGGATACCCAAAGGAAGGGCCTGTGGGATACGGAGGCTGGGAGGCGTTGGGGAAGCTAGGCACTGGAGGCTGGATAGGATATGGACATTGCGGATTCCCCCCTGATGGAAAATACGGAGGTTGCTGAGGCTGAGGGAAACCTGGTCCTGCAGGTGGAGCCCTTGGCGGGGCCTGTGGGTATCCAGGCCCGGGAGGAGGGGGTCTGGATGGAGACCAAGCATATCTGGGGGATGAAGATGGGTCTCCTGCTTGCGACAGGGGCACTGAAGCACCCGAAGGGGCAGGTGGATATCCAGGACCTGCGGGTGGTTTATATGGATACGAAGGATGAACACTTGGCTGGGAGGAAGCAACGTGTCCCATCACAACGGGCATTCCTCCAAAAGGAGATGGCTGGAGGGCTCCGTGAGCTGCAGGGCCAGTAGGCATGCTAGGGGTTAGGCTGTAAGGCAGAGGGAAGGGCGGTCCCTGAGCTGGGCCGTTCTGGGGCTGCTGGTTTGCCGGCCCAGAAGGAACGGGGAGAGGATGCTGCTGGTTGAACTCGGGGCCCGGGGCCCACTCCGGCACATCCTGAGGCTTTCTCAGCACCTCCTGAAGCTTCTCCACTTTCACCCGCCGTACGTGGGACAACTTCCTCATGGAGGAAAACTGCTCAAGGAACATCTCCAGAGGGACTTCGCCCTCAAGGAACTTTTCAGCCATTATCTGGAACGAAAAGAGATAATTACATCAATGTGCAATACGGGGCCAGGCTCTCCACTGTATATTGTGACACACTCAAACGTCCATAAAGGGAGCTTTCCCTATTCAAATGAAATTTTGCACGTGCGCATAAGAATAAGAGAAAAGCAGTTCCTAAGGGAAGGGAACCTTAGGAAGCTGCGTACACAGTGATAAAACGCATTTCATCCCACAGGTAGCCTAGGAAATGTTTCATACAGTTGTTGCAGGAAAATTTTTATTTTTCACTTTGTTTATGCCCAGAGGCTAGCCTCAGGTAGATTTGCTCAGATTCTATCCCCAAAACAAGGAAGCCAGTAAGTATGTAGGCTTTAGCCGTTCCAATGGTTCTGAGAAAGGGTGTGACCCCTTGGATACCATCGGGGGCCCAGAAGATTCTGGAAATGAGAAGAAAGACAATAGACAGAAAGCTTTTCTTCTTCTTTTTGTTAGCCCAACAGGACTATCTAGAGCAGGGGTCAGGGAACTTTTTTACCTTTTACCCCAAAATATATTTAGATACGTTGACGTTACCCCGGTTCCCCGACCATTGCTCTAAAGGAAATGAATACGCCAGCACAAATAAGGTCCTCCACTATCCCAGCGGCCCCTTCTCCGAGTGTGAGGTAATGGGGGAGGAATGTGCATGCCACTCATCTGACCTCCCACCGACCTCATGAACACCCCAAGGTGCAATGAAATGAAATTCCTGGGGGTAATGGATGATTGCGCTGCCAAGACACAGCCGGGCATGCATATAGATTCATATGCATGCCCAGCTGTGTCTCGGCAGCGCAACCGTCCATTACCCCCAGGAATTTCATTTTTACCCCATTTGGGGTAATTTACCCCTGTTCCCAGACCACTGATCTAGAGCTTTACCTTTCACAAAACTGGGGAAGAAATACCAAGTGACTTAGAGAGAAAACCCAGATCATGTTACTGAAATGCATTACATATGGACCTTCCTGTTGGAATGTGGATGCAATGCCATCTGCAGGACACTGGAGGGCAGTGTACTGCCCAGACTCCTGAGACCCTTTATCTGCCCTCTATTATCCTTCCAGGAAATGAGGTCCTTAGTACTTTTTCCTTCCTCAGTGGCAGGCTTAGCAAGGGGTTCAGGTCACTGGGGTCAGAGCCGCAGCGGAGCCACCACTGCTCCTCAGGTGCCTTAGCCGCTGCAGGCACAAAGGAGAGTGGTGTTTGGCCTGCCTGCCTGCCCATCTGGAGCGTGGCATGGCAGGAGGGCGTGGCAGGGGCTGTACAGGGGACAGGGAGTTCTTAAGTCTTTTCCATGAAAGGCGAGGACCTTATTATTTGCTCTGGGTCTTTTAAAATGTTAGCTGAACATTATTTTATCAGCTGCTCTGTTTTTATATCTGCTGTGTTTAAAACAATAATTCTTATTGTGGATTGTTTTAATCTAGTTTTACTGTTTAATCTAGTTTTACAGCTGCCCTGTAGCATTCCTATTTACAGGTACAGTGTAACTCTTTCAATAAGTAACTAAATGGATAGCCTTACAAGGAAAGGGGTGGGGCAGTGTTGAACAGCCAGAAGCATTCGGATTGAAAATCGCACCAATCCCTCTGGTGGTGTCAGCTAGGAAGCACATGTCTTTTGTCAGGAGCAAGGGAACAGGACAGAAAAAGGGAAAATTCTCACTGAGATCTAATGGTTTGAGATTTCAACCTGTCTGGACCTGCCTTCACTACACAGAATACAAAGGTGATCCTCCAATGCTGCTCCAGAACTGACAGTCACCAGAAGGGGCACAACCCATTGCAATGCACCAGTTGGGGAGAGGCAGATGAGCTGTTTCCCCTTAAGCATCCACAGCAGAAGATGTCAGAAAGGAGCCTGGATCTTCTCAGGCTGCCCACACCTGCTACTTCAAGTAGCACTGTCCAGAGCAGCAGCAGCAGCCCAATTTTCACAAGTCTCAGTATGAGATAATGCTCTTCCAGGACATTTGCCTTGATGTGGTTTTGCATTTAATTGACTGAGATGGAGGCAGCAGGAGAGAGAGAGAGAGACCAGACTCTGCATCTGTACCAGAACTGGACTCACTGACTCCAGAGGCTCAACAAATTCTTGCTCTTTACACCCCGTATGGAATCCCTGCTGCAAACTAGCCATCCATACTCTACAACACAAAGACAAAATGTGGAAATCCTCTGCTTTGGAGTGAACTTTTAATAGTAGCTTTCTAGCATTCAAAGATCATATCAAAAACAAGTCTCAAATTCCCTTGAGTTGAAATCATAGGCTGACCTCAGACTCTTCTTCAATTTTTTGCCCTTCTACCTGCAGAAGATTTAAAAGGGTGCCAGGCTTCATTGCTGCTGAGAATTTCTCTGGAGAAGAAACAAAAACTGATGAGGAAAAGGATTCTATGCAACAAGCATTTCCCCTCTTCTCGATCTTGGTGATGATACCAGCTCCTGTCCTCACAGTATGCAAGCATGCAGGGCAACACCACGCTGCCACCTTCTGGCCAAGGCAAGGGTCTTATTTCTTCAAAAATTATGAGCAGGGAATATCCTGGGCAGTGGTGGTCCTGAAGGATATACCGCTGGGTGGCACATCCAGCTGCCTGCTGCCCCCTCCCCACAAAAGTGGGCACACTCCACCCACCTGCCTGCCCACCCCATTTCCCCCCCCATTTCTTCTTCCTGTTTTTCCGTTTGCTTGCTCCAGCCGCCCTGCTTGGGAACAAAGCCAGCAGACAGTTTCATTCCCAAGCAAGGCAGGCAGGTGGGTGGCTGGACCGGCTCCACCTGCCCGCCCAAAGCTGGCAGCTGCAGCAGCCAAGCACAGCTGTGAGCACCCCTGGGTGCTCAGTCAAGGGCAGGGAGGCTCAGAATGCTGCCCCTGCTGCTCTGCCGCTCGGGACTGTGTGGCTCCCCTGTACACCCCTGATCTTGGGCACATCTTGCCTCTCCCAGTTACAGCCTAGGAAGGGTGACCAAGAAGAATGGAGAACGCTATTCTTATATGAGCACTACAGCTCATTGGTACCATGGTGCATGCCAGCAATCTATGCTTGTACAGGCTGCTAGAGGCCTCTGCGGAAGCAAAGCCATTGTGCAGGGCGAACCAATCTCTCTGTGACTCTCGCCCCAGGGCGACTGAGGAGAAAAGAAATAGGAACCACCTCCAGATTACAGGAAGTAACGTTAACTGTATACACCCTGTTGTTGAGGAAAAATCACTAAACGTTTATGTTGGGTTGAGAGAGCCCATTGCATGCACCCTTCCCTACACAATCTGGATTGGGAAAGGCCATGATGAAATGTTACCCAGTTTTGCCTTCTGCTCCTGACATCGCTCCACCAGCTCTTGCAGATCCCGGTACTTGTCAGAGAGGTTTGCACGTCCTGTTTCAAGGGGTTCCTGGAACTTCAGGTTTCGCTCTGCCAGGCTACGATTTGTGGCCAGAGCCATCTCCCTTTCCAGCTGTACATCCTGGACCTGAGAACCATGACCCAGATTTAGGGATGAGTAACTCCTGTTAATTTCAACAACGCGTCCCCTTCAATCCCAAAGTGTTGATGTACTTTAATGGATACCTCATTTGACTCCAGTGCCAAACGCTCAATCTCTTCCGAATTCTCCTGCAGCTCTTTTAGCTCCTCTACAGTCTTGTCTCTGAATGTCTCCATCTTCTGATGAGGAGGGCACATGAATTTCCCTAGAAGGGAAGGGAAAATAGAAGTTGTTGGTAGGTTTCCACACTACTTGCTGGGCACTCTGATATTGCCAATTCATGGCAAGAAGGGTCATAGCCCTGCTAGATTCTGTGTGCTAAATGGGCATGCATCAGCCAGTAAGGTATGATCTTGGAAACCCCTCCTCCCAATTTTGCCAGATAAGAATCATACATTATTGGCACAAGGTGTACTGCAATCTCTCTGTCTGTCAGTTGCATCTTGTTCACCAGCCAGCCACATGTTCATTAGACATACCTTCCCCAGGATCATCAGCCCAGGCAATGTTGTGCACAACTGAATAAAGTGATCCCAATAAAAACTAATAGTTTCAAAATATGACAGGGAGAAAACCAAGAAAAAGGGGAGTTAACAAAATAAACGAACACAAAACCATGAAAGAGAACAAATGAACTTAAAGCATGAACAGAAATACATGCCATGAATTACATCAAATTATAGCCTGGTACCACAAGATGGGAAAAATGCTGAGGAGAAAGGCAAGTCCCCCTACCAGTTGAGTGAACTAGGACTACAAGGACTAAACACGGACTACAGTATCTAGAAAAAGAGTTAGGATTCTTTGCACAGGAAGCAGTATGACTCTGCAAGCCACTCTTGCTTGGCTAATGCCTCTCTGCAATTTGGACTAGCAGGATCAACCCAGAAATCTACAAGGCTACCATGTGCTTGGTCATCCTAACATTTGAACAGCCCTCTTTCAGGAAGCACCCAAAGATCAGAATTCCAGCAAGCATGCATGAAAAAGCACATGATTCAGAAGGAAGCAATCCATAACCTTGCTAAGCAAAATGAATAAAGATGAACCCCCTGATTAATCTCCTTTTGTTTTATGATCCAGGCCAAAAACCACTTCCCTGTGTTTTTAAAACAAGGTAGATTCAACTGAGCTCTCTCTGTCTACACTTCCTGCTCATTCAGCAACTGCCACCACTGCTCTCGCCTGGTGAAATAAGGTCTTTGTTTCCATTTTGACCTTTTGACATTTATCAGGTCTTTCAAAACAACTTCTGCCCCTGAATTCTTTCTCTAAATCTGCTCTCATGAATGGCATGTCTTAGCCTTGACTAGATGTGACAGCAGGAGAGCTGTGATAGGATCTCCTATTGTTTTTTAAAACAGCCAGGGGGAAGGGAGGGTGGGGAGAATTCAATCGGAACCGCAGTATTGGAGGAAGGTGATATGTAGTTGTTATTTTTGATAACTTTCCTCCCACATTATTGTCCTGATGAACATTTCCCCCCCCTGAAGCTGCATGCCCAGAGGTAAACGTATACGGGTACCATGCTGATACCCCACACCACTTTTTGTTCAAAATCACCACACAGGGAAAACAGCCATTAAAGGAGTGTGTGCTTTTAATTGGGAAAATGGCACAGGGGGAGGGTTCTCCTCCCTCCTCTAGCACTGGGATCCTGATAGGTTTTCGAGCTTCCTGATAGCTGCAATTCATTTTTTTTTTTTCAATGACAGAGATCCAATATGGATATCCTCCTATCTAGTTTGGTCCTTATTTTTTCAAATATTCTGTCCAACACAAAACTTTCAACCCCTGTAAACTAAAACTAGCACAGAGTAGGAGACACAAGTCAGAGACAATTGGCAAAGATGATAACCTGTTACTATTCACTGCTGGCTCCTCTACCTCTGGTTCAAGCAAAACATGTCACAGGGTTGGTTCTGCAACTTCTGCATCAGTTTCTGCAAGAAAAATCAAATAAAGCTTGTTTGCAAACTCAGAAATTCCTCTACCTGTCACATGGCCAAAGTCTGATGAAGGAAAGCTCTTTTGGCTTAGTGTGGGAGCAAACCACACTTATTTATCTATCTTATATATATAAAGGAGAACGTGTGTGTGTTCACGTGTGTGTGTTCACGTGTGTGTGTTCGCTCCGCATACGCTCGGCAACACCTGGAGCGATTGGCACCACACTCAGCATGCGTGTGCCTTGCGGCCTGGCGACCAATACTGCGGGGGTCAGACCCCCCCTAGCACCCCCGGGGGTGGGGGTGCGTGGGGGAACCGCATGAAAATGATTGAAAATGGCCGATATCCGTGTCAAATCCATACTTTCCGGGGTCGCCGAGATGAGCGGCGACGCTCCCAACGCTGTTTGAGTCTTGGTTTGGCAACACCGGGTAACAAAAAGCTAGTCTTCTATAAATAAGACTACTGAACATGCAAGTGGTGTTCCAGGCAGGGATGGGTGGGAGGGTTGGAAATGCTAAGTTTTGCAGGAGCCTGAAGGCAAAAGCAGCTCTGAAGGCAAAAGGGTGGGGCCACTTTACACACGAGTTTAGGCTCCTGCAAAACATAGCATTTTGCCCCCCCCCCATGCCCCCAATACATTTTTAGGTGTTTACCTGTTTTTGTGTACATCTAAAAATGCAGAGTGTGAACGGGACCAATGTGCTTGCAAACATGTACATCACATAGGTATGCTCACTAAGGAACCATGACGGGCTAAAAGTGCCGAATATACCCTTGACAGCTAATACAGGGTGATTCAAAATGAATGGGACAAAGTTCCATTAATGGAACTTTGTCCCATTCATTTTGAATCACCCTGTATAACATTGCCTCTGTATAATGTGTGAAATTGTCCTCAGTGTGTTCAATGAGAGAGTCATTGTATACAGTCTGTCTTGCAAACTGCTTGGGGTAACCCCCAGTAATGGCTAGCACTGCCCAATCTCATCTTAACACTGTGCCAGATGTGAAGCGACAACAATACAATGGCAGCAGGATGATAGTTTATCCAAAGTCCATCCAGCACAAAGGAGGAGAAGGAACAATGGAGCAGGGGCAGCCTGACCAGTATTAGCACCAGTATCCACAGCAGATCAGCCATGGAGTGATGGCCTGTTATTAGCACGATGCCATTATGCAAGGAACCAATAACCACATCTACCCAGTCCCAATACTACTGGCCAGACCCAACACCACCAGAGTGTTGGGGCAGATACAGGGCCAATTAATGGGCACTATTGGGATGTGTGTGTCTCCAAATGGCCTTTGGGAAAGAGGAACGCACAATAAACACCACCACCAGGTATGGGGAGACACCCCAGTCATACACATGCATGCACACACAAGATCCTAGGAGCACCCCAGTCCTTATAGGAGGTACTGTGGCATAAGAAGCAAAAGCAGAGAACCAGAACCCAGAGTTCAAGGCCTTTTCTGCCATCACATCAACACACAATTCTAAGAAATAACCTTTTGACTAAAACAGAGCCACAAAAGGAAGAGAACTACCACCGAAGAGAGCAGCCAGGAAAACTAGGCCCCTCTAGTTAAGGGTTTGTGTTCCCCGGCTAGAATGACCCCTTTTCCCAGGGAAGGGACCTGTACAAGCAACAACCCTTAGTAACAAAGTTACTGTGCATAAACTACATGGTACATTGAGAGGGGAAGAGAGAAGGGGCAGCAGCTGTCAAATATAGATGAGGCAGCTCAGGACTTGACAGCCAAATTCTTTCACCCAAGGCTGGGTTTTCTTAAAGTGGAATGCCACAAGGGGTACTGCTATGAATTCTGTACATTGGGGTGAGGCCCTTGACAATTTCAAGGCGAATTAGCAACAGGTGCCCACATACTAAAAGGAAGGCCAGAGATAATGAGCAGAGGACAAGTAACTAAATCCAACTGAGACAAGAACTGGCATGTGATCCGAAAAACCACCTGGCTGAACATTTCAGGGACTCGCTTAGCTTTTTTTTACCTTCAGCCACAAACTTGTCTAGGTCAAAGGAAATATGACAACTGATGTTCAATCGATCAAATGAGTTAGCATATAGAAATGAGCAAGGCCCTTTTAATCTGAGCCAAAGAACTGCCCCAGAGTGTGTTTTCAGAGCTACATGCAGCCCCCCAACGGAGAATTCGTAGGAAAACGAAATTCCTTTGAGCATGTGCGGAGCGCTGCTGCGCCATTCTGACCACCGCACACAAAACATTTGGGGTGCGGAGGCGGGGCTCCCTGGTCAGAGGGCGGGGCTAACTGGAAAGCCGAAACACGAATTCCCTCTCGCGTTAGATATCGTCTGCCCTAATCCACGCGACCACCCCAGTCACGTGACGAGGCCTGGCGCGCGCATTCGGTCCTGCGGGGGGGGGGCGCTAGGCTGCTGATCTCAACTAGTCTTTCCCTTCACTTGAAGTGGAAAAGGAAGGGCGGTGAATGAGTGAGCATCGCTAAGTAAGGGAAAGGAATTCTGTCCACGCTACTTACTCCTCTCGAATTCGCTTTGTATTGCCTTTTCTCGCGAGACAAGGCTTCAGTGCTTATGCACCCGAATAATCGCAACTTACTTGTGAGAAGCCATTGGGGGGGGGTGGAGAGAAGAGAGGGGATCCCAGCAGTGAACTGCTTCCGGCTTCCGGCTAAAAGCCGGAAATAGTAAGTTGTCACGCCATACACTACGGACAACAGAGGGGGAGATGACTCCCTCCCTCCCGTAAGAAAGGTGGACTATTCCGCTGGCAGAGCCAATGGGCAGCGCGCTTCGAGCTTGGTGGCCATTTTGTTCGGAAGGCGATTCGACGGTCTGGCGCAAGGTCTGGCGAGGATGTTCGGGAATGGACGTTCGTTCAGTTGCGGTTCACGGAGTGAACCCAGTGCCGTCACGTCTGAAGCTGTTACTACTCAGTCTGCCGTCTCCATGATATGAACATTTGCCGATTGATTCTTTTGCGTGATTTATATTTTTAAACATGTGAAGCTTTTCCTAAGCAGTGAAATGCAGTGCCTGAGAGGCTGCAATCCCTGAGAGTGAGCCCCCGCTGAACACAGGGATACTTACTTCTGAGTAGACATGCAAAGGATTGCACTGTGAAATGCATAAATCCGCCATTAGTTGTATTTAAAAAAAAAATCGGCGAATTATTTTGACACAGTTGCGGGTATATCTGCAACTTCTGTATCTGTACTGTATGTCTGTCTCTCTGTCAAGTCAGATTTTCGCTTATGCCAAAAATCGTGATGGCTCATTCTAAACTTCCCCCTCCTGGAAATGATAGAGGTAAAATGAGGGAACTTGGTACGTTTAGCCTGGGAGAAGAGAAGGCTGAGAGGGGATATGATAGCCCTCTTCAAATACCCAAAGGGCTGTCATATGGGAAAAGGGACAAATTTGTTCTCACCTGACAGTAGAACTAGGTCCAATGGGTTCAAACTGCAAGAGAGGAGATTCTGTTTGGACATCGGGAAGACCTTCCTGACTGTAAGGGCGGTTTGACTATGGAGCAAATTGCCACGGGACGTATTCGTCTTCACTGGAGACCTTCAGGTAGTATAGAGGCTGATAGGCACCTGGTGAAGATGCTCTAGGAGGAGCTTCTACTACAGGCAGGGGACTAGATGACCTTGTAGGTCCCATTCAACTCTATATGAAAAAACTTATTGACCTCTCTCCTGCCCCACAAATAAGGATATAGAGAACAGTAGCAGAAATACATCTGAGCAGAAGAGATTTCTGAACCATTCTTTCTGAAGTTTTTTGCTTGTGGGTGGATTTGCTTTTTTGTTTGCTACATTGGTAGGTCCTGATCCAATAAACATCCTGTACCAAACTGATTATTACTGCCACCAGTTGTGACAACACTGTTGGGAGATGGTGGATGTCTGATCATTAATTTGGAAATGTATAAGCCGCACAGGACCACTGGGCTACTGGATGCACCCTTGATTGGACCCCAGAGGGTAATTTACACGCAGAGGTTACATGAAACCTCTCTACCTGGAACACTCTTGTAAAAATGACCCTGAAACCAACTAGCTTGCCTGTTCCATCAATTTAAAAACTGTTGACCTTTCTTGTACAAAGTATGTGAAATGAATTTAATAAACTAAATTGCTTTCTGTTTTTGTAATTTAGGAGAGAGCTATGCTAAATACAATTTTGTGCTTTTATATAAATTTGAGATTTTGTGAATGTCAAAGTAACTGCCAGTGCTTCTGCATTACTGTGTTTTGTAAATGTATGTATTTGTCTATAAACATGTTTTGTATTTTCATTAAATATATAAATTGATAATTTGTAGAAATTATGAAGAACTGCACTTTTAGACTGTTTTATATATAATTGTTCTCACAGTAACCTTGAGGAATTATTTTAGAATCATGAGCCTGAGAGAAAGTGAACATAAGATGGACTCTCCTGGATCAAACCAAAGATCCATCTCACCCAGCATCCTGCTCCCTGCAACATCCAATCAGCTCTGACATGTTAAATCAGTTAAAGCCATTTTAAATTTAATCAGTTAAATTTAATCAGTTAATTTTAAGTTTAATCAGTTAAAGCCATTTAACTTTATTATTACTATTTGCCTGTAAACCGCTTTGTGTACTTGGTGTTGAAAAGCGGTATATAAGTACCTGTAGACTGTTGACTGACTGACATGTCTTGCCTGGGGCCACCACATTGCTAAGCATGGATTAAGTCCAGTCTTCTAAAACCAACACACTGTTCATGACATTATGTCAGCTTGCTTGTTCATGGCACATCTTTCTCCTTTAACAGTATTGAGAACAGCTTTTGTTCCTTATTGTGCCCACATTCTTTGTTTCCAGAAATTATTTTACTTCTAATACTTATTAGATTATCTAATTCTTACTAGATTCTGGGAGTTGAAAGGTATGGGAATGTGCCTTCTTTTCCTTTCATCATTGTATTTCAAGCTTCTGAGTATAACATTGTGGCCTCTGGACCAGGAGTATTCCATCTGTCAGTTTAGCCATATTTGGAGGCAGCTACAGGCAACACCCCAGTCCAGTTCTACAGAAATTACTATGGCAATTGCTATGGGATAAGGAACACCAAACAGGGATAGCAGGATTATCATTGATGTGGGTATACGGTACCAGGAAGTAGAGGAAAAGGTTGATGGTTGGAGTTCCTAGGTGAGGTGGAATAGATGGGTAGAGTTTGATTCACTGTTAGCTTGCAGATATCCTATGAAAGGGGCATCAGGCTTATGCTGTAGAGAAAGTCAAACGCTGGACTGGATTATCAGCCACTGGCAGGGCTGGCTCCAAGAGTAGCAAGGCCCAATGCAGGGCATACCTGCAGGGCCCCACCACCCTCCCTGTGGGGCTCCCCACTTGCCAAGAAGAGTGCTTGTGGTGCCATGTGCAAAGCATGGCACCTAGAAATAGTTGGTGGTGATGTGATGACATCACCCCCAACTGCTTCCAGGAGGCCTATATTGGGCCATTTGAAGGCAGGGACAGGTGAGAAGGCCCAAGGGAAAGCAGTTCTTGCTCCACTGACTTACAGCCCATAGAGATCCCAGCTGTAGCAATATGCTCTCTACACTGGTGCAGGGGCCTCCAAAGTGTGGGGCCCAATGTGACATTGGTCACATTGACTTAAAGCCGGCCCTGGCCACTGGTCTACCAAGCTGAGCAGAACCAGTATGTGCTATGCAATCCACATCATTAGTTTCCCATCATGAGCAGGTTTCCAGGCCACTTCCTGATCTAGCATACACTAAAGCGTCGAAGTGAGAGTGTGAAAAGCTACTGCCTTCTGGATTTACTTTGGTATTGTCCTATATACATCGTATATCTTAGGACTGGGAGAGTTAAATTCCTAGACATACCAATATTATGGAACCATCTTGATTGGCTGCAGGCAGTGCTGGATGGCAATACTTTCCACTGTTACAGGACCATTAAGGTCTTTGGGACAAATGTTCAAGAGCTGTTTGGGAAACAGTTTGTATCACCTCTGATAACCAAACAAAAAGCTAACCAACCTTTCCATTCCAAATTATTTGAGTACTTGGGTCATGCAAAACAAAAGATTTGGCATTCAATCCATTGAGTTTATCAAAAAGAACAGGTGTTCAGAAATCACTTGATTGATTATAATTGTATGCCTTCCAATGGGAAAAAAGAAAAAGAAACATTGGATACTAAAAGACTCCAACCTTTCATATCAAGGGGGGAAGTCACTGCGAGAACAAGTGGTTTGTTCCAGATTTCAAGTAGAAATAAAGCACGTCTTATCAAATAAGATAATTGACCATTGGTATAGGCTGCCAATAGAATAATAGATTGTAAGGGAAGATGGAGGTTACCAGGCACAGCACATAGAGGTTAGTGACTAGTATCTGCCTCGCTGCTACCACTTCACCCTTTGTACCACTGGGACAAAATGGAAATCAGGGAATTGATGGCAGCCCTCAAACTGGGAAGTTGAACAGAAGGAGGTCACTTGCAGAACACTAGGTCTGAGAATCCCAAAAAGCAGAGATGTTCTTGAAACCAAACAAGATTGTGATGTGGCAATGCACACTCACCTGTCTAAAACCAGGCAGATGTAACTACAACAAGAAAAGAGATTTATTTAAAAGGGATACCAAGGGATACTGCAAGGATACAACAGAACTTACAACAAGAATCAAAGATTGGCATGGATGCTAAAAGGCAAGTGGAAATCAGGCAAACCCCAAAATGCTTTCTGGGTATGAGATGTACTCTAGTTTTTCTAGGATCCTAGCACCCACACTTGTAGAATACGAATCCCCCCTACAGTGATGTCTTTCAATATTTCAAAGCAATCTACAATGCTTTCAATATTGGGCCTAGGAAAATGCACAAGATGGGGATCTAGAACCTCAGATCCAAGAGAAGTCCAAATGGAAATAGACAAAAAATTGGGAAAAATCCAGGATTTTCACCACATAGTCATTTGATAATTGTAAGACAAGACAATTTCCAAAATAAATTATGTGACCAATTACAATGTAGTATTTATGAACTTATCACACTGGTTCATCCAATTCAAAGAAGTTTCATTCGTTTAGCCTGCCGAGTAGTCTAATCAAAAATAATTCATCTAAAAATAAGAAGTGGTATCTGTTGCCCTATCCTGGTAATCAACATGACTAAATTTCCACACACACACACACACATTCACAATGTCTGATGGGCTTCCTTGCTGGTGGTTATTCAGTGAGGACTGTGTAAAGTTTAACCATCAACTGTTCTACTGTGCAAGGGTACCCATGCTCTTCATTACTGGGGAAAAAAAGGATGCCTACACCCCCAACAAATAAGGGATTCGTATTTGCTACAGATATCAATGAGAAAATGGAAAGACCTAGATCTAGCAGTTGAGGTGGCAAGTGTCTCTTATCATTTCAGGTTTCCAGTCAGGGTTACATAACAATGTAAAAAACCAGACATATGTTTTCTAGTCCTAGAAAACTAGCAGGGAGAAAGCTATGCTGAACCCCTTCTTCATGACAGTTAGTTTTCTATTAGTTTTCATGACAGTTAGTTTTCCTTCTTCATGACAGTTAGAAGCAGGGATCTTCTTTATTTCTTTATTTGGCCTGAAGGAACATTCAGTCATGTGAGTCCATCCTAGCATTCTGAAGTGGCAAAGACATTCAGGGCATAATCTTAACCTGGAGTTAGGCCAGCACAGTTAGGCCAGCCAAGTTTGGTTGGCACAAGGGCCACCACAAAGCACGTTTGAACCACTCTCGGAGTCAGGGAGGATGGTACACATCTGTGCTTGCCTCTCTGACCATTGGAGAGTGCTCCAAATACGCTTTATGGTGTCCCTTGTGCCAGCCAAACTTTGCTGGTCTAACTGTGCCAGCCTAACTCCAGGTTAGGATTGCGCCCTTAGTTCACCATATCATTTTTTGCTGGTGAGAACAAGGGGGGCCCCTGACTGCTTGGTGTTCCTAAAGTAATGAGGGTGGGTTGGATGAGATTCCTAGGGAATCTATGAAATGTGATTCCTAGGGAATAGATGAGATTCCTAGGGAATCATACATGTAGATTTGTATTGTCAGTTCACTACTGATCCACTTTAGAGCAGGGGAGTGCAGTTCCCTCTATCAGTTCCCAGCATGTTCCCAGCACAGTGTCATCTGAGAGAGCCCAACCCCATCCAACTTTCCAGTGCTGATGTAGCCATGCTAATAGGGAGTGCATTGCATCCTGCAGCGGGGGTACAGTCAAGGAGACCTCCTCAAGGTAGGGGAACATTTGTTACCTTACCTGGAGGATGCATTGCAGCTACACCAGCACTGGAAAGTTGGATAGGATTGGGCCCTGAGTTATTTCTCCAGAATTACTTTTGTGCCTTGGCTCTGTCTTCACAATCATAAATACGAATTAGCATTGCCAAATGTCCAAAAGATAAATTTGATAGGAGAAAAATCAAAATTCATTAAAGATCATGGGAAAATTCATTTATTAAACTCTTTACCACCCTGACTGTGTACTTTAAAGTAATCTAAAGTCTGTGTGCTAATCTATAATGATTGCTCCCTAGAAGGACAAATCCTGAAGCTGAAGCTCAAGTACTTTGGCCACCTCATGAGAAGAGAGGACTCTTTAGAAAAGTCCCTCATGCTGGGAAAGATTGAAGGCAAAAGGAGAAGTGGGCAGCAGAGGATGAGATGATTAGAGAGTGTCACCGAAGCGATGAACATGAAATTGGGTGAACTCCGGAAGCTAGTGGAGGACAGGGAGGCCTGGCATGCTGTGGTCCATGGGGTCGCGAAGAGTCGGACGCGACTTAGCGACTGAACAACAATCTATAATGAATCCGGCTTTGTCTGTTCCTTTGCTGAAGGTCCTTGAGCAGAGAATGAAAATTATAACTCCTATCCAAATGACACACACCAGGAGTACATTCACCAGCTATCAGACAACTGATAAATGTTATTTGGAAGATTAGCTATTTAATTTCATGCTGTTTTCATCATTAAGATAAGTAAAGAACAGATATGCTTTAACAGAAGCAGTGTGGCAGGAGCAGGCCAGCACAGTTAACCGGACCTTTCATGAAGGTTGCCTTAGATCCTGGTCAGTTCCACACCCAAAGGAATGGAAACCCTCATCAGTTTCATGGGGTTTGCTTGTCCTTAGCAGATCAGCATCCTGATAGTGTTAAATGGAACGTTAGTTCTACTGTATAAACGCAGAAAATATTCATTCCAGTTTAGGCTCTTTGCAGATGGACAAAAACACAAGCAAACAAACAAACAAAAACCCTCCACTTCTTTTTGCATTTCACATGCGGTAGCATCATCTTCTAGATCCATTAGGAAGGTGGTCAACAATCTGATTGCTTTGCACGGAAAAGACCTCCATTTCTTCACAAGCACAAGTAGTTAAATCCTGATAAGACCCTGGCATAATAGAAGCCATTATGATCACAAAATGACAATGATCTGATGCCACTGGCACAGTTGCAACTGGTCAAGAACATACAAGAGAATAGGTCAGCAAAATGGTTGGGCACCGCTGCTGCAGAAGAAGCTATGTTTGCTGGTGTCCTTTTCTGAAAATGTAGTGGTTCCCTTAGGCAGACAATTGGTGACAGGTGCCCATCCCTGTCTACCCACTTGCTTCCAATGCTCCTCCTTCTGTTCCTTGGATTGGAAAAAGAATAGAGGAGGGTGTAGCAAGGGTGGAGCAGAAGAGTACAGGCAAGAAGAATGGCAAGATGGAGACCCCATTCCTATTTTACACTTTCAGTTTGTCCCCTTCTTCCTTTTCCAAACCATGGAGTGAGAGGAGTAGAGGCTGACACATCACTAGGTAAGGGGGAACAACATTTAGTAGGCTCCCTCAGGTGCCCTGAGGCCTTTGGCTGGCCCTGCGTATAGGGTAGGTTTAAATACTGCATGAGCTGTTTACACTTGAGTGCTACTTAATGAAAAGTGCTCAGGCTCTAAGGGCATAATCCTAACCAGCTATCGAGCACTGACATAGCTGTGCCAATGGGGCATGTGCTGCATCTTGCAGTTGGGGGGCAGTCACGGAGGCCTCCTCAAAGTTAGGGAATGTTTGTTCCCTTACCTCAGAGCTGCATTGCCCTTACTCCAGTGCTGGAAAGTTAGTTAGGATTGACACTCTTTGTTAGAAGGTTACAAAACAGATGATGAACGTTTTTGGTCACTTGTCACAGACTTCAATAGGTGACTGATTGTGACGCTATATTTTACCATTAGGTGCATATTCAACACAGAGCTGCAGCTAATCCCAGCTGTCTGTCAATAGTACACATTTGATGTTTGAGACACCTGTTCGTTGCCCTGAGGTTAACGCCGGGGGTATATGGTTGGTCTAGAATGCTGCCTAATGTTGGAGCAGGAGGAGAACCAACATGCCTTTCCTGGAAGCTGGCCTGGGGAGATTAAAGCCCTCTGGCAAGGAGTGCCCACCAGCAGTCTGTCTGATCCCTGGACCCTTCCCCGATGTGGAACTCTACTGGCACTAAGAGGTGGTAGAAAGGTGGCAGGCAGGTGGGTGAGAGCCAGCATTTCATCCAGTGCCCTGCCAGTGAAGGACTTGCAGCCTTGACATCAGTGCCCTGCCCAGGGTCTCAAGGACTGGTGAGAAGTGCCAGTCATGCTCCCCTCCTGCCGATGTAACCAAGATCCCACTGCAAAAAAGCCCTGCTCAGTTCTACATTCCTGCCTCGTGTGGTGGATTTGATGGCCAACCTCAGGTATATCCAACCCAATCTCTTTAACACACCCCTTTCCCTGTGGAAAGACCACCACAGCTGTCGCCAATGTGACATAGAGAGTACCTTTCTGATTGATCAAAAACTTCTAAATTGATTGATTTATTCAGAGCTCTTCAATAATCATTTTGTACCACTTTTTGAACTACCACCTTTGCCAGCACCACTGCCACCCGAGATTGGTACTGTACACAGAAGTGAGCAGCTTAACCCACAGTGAGAGAGAGAGCTTAACCTCCAGTTACTGCTGTGTGGCAACCTTCTTAGCGACTGGGCTGCCACACAGCCAGACCTTGCAGCCAGAATGCTGCTGCCGCAGCCATCACCACACCCAGTGGTGTTAGGCCAGGCAGGGCAGTGTCATGAAATTTGCATGGCAGTGGGGTATGTGAAGTGTCTGTTTGAAAAACAAGGACCTTTAACTCATTCACTTGGCAAAACGTTGCAGCCTTACTTGCAACCAATAAATCATTGGTTGTATATACTGTATATTGATGACTGATGATTATCTGTTGACAAGAACGTAAAAAAGATCACAGCCAAAAGATCCATGCAGTCCAGTATCTGCTTCCCACAATGGCCAGCCAATTCCTTTCTGGAGCTCTGCAAGATACTTCAGATCATGAGCATCTTTTCCTCAGATCAAGGACAGATTGCCCCAGTTCTTTTACCCTATGACTTTTGTGATCATCTGCCCCTCCAAGGAGAATACAATATCTGTACAGTATGTGGTTAACAGATTTGGTCTGGGGCATGAAAATACAATACATTTCACCCTGTATTGTGTGGATCTCATCCAAGTGTCCATGTTGCATTACAAAAGCTTTGAGTATTAATAATATACTTTGATTATAAATGCTGCTGTTTCTTTTACTTCTGGAAGAAAGATTGCTATAGTCTAAATTATGGAGAAAATATACATTTGACATGCAGTGCACACACAATGAAAAGGCTTGGGACACATTGTCTGAAATGTCCTTGGTACCTGCCAGTGTATCCAGCTAAGTTGCAGTGTCACATGACCACACTATTAGATCAGGATCCCAAAGCAAATGGAAATGAATGAACTTGGAAAATTCTTCAAGCATTTTCTTTAAGGACCTTTTTTTTAAAAGTCTTATCAGGAAGCTTTACATTTCTTATCAGTGTTGTGATAGGAAAGGCTCCTAGTAAGATGTATTTAAGGAGTCGCACTCAGCCACTGTGTTACATTGGGACCCATACTTCATCATCGGCTTGGGGATACAAGAGAAATCATGAAGTGGCTTCTGCTTCTGGGTTTAGTGGCACTTTCTCAGTGCAAGGTGACCAAGTAAGTATAGGGCATTTAGCTTTCTTCAAAGAAAGAACAAACTATCTTCTCCAGGAAGAGTCAATTTTGACAGCCTCTTTTAGCAAGCTTTCTATCTCCAATGCTGGGCAGGCCACAAAGCTTTGCTATATCTAGGTTCCCCATTTGAGAACTGGAGATGGCTGTATCCCCTCTAATTTTCTGGCTTGCCAATATCAGTTGTCAATTTTTTTTCCAGATAAGATGTAGGTTGTTTCTATACAACCTTATTAGGTGATTCTTCTTGACCTGGACCTCCAAAGTTTATTGCAGCACAAATCCAGAAAGGACTAATCCAGAATTTGTTCTGCCCTCTTTGTGCATACATATGATTATTGTTCTTCTTTTACCTTTATCTTCTTTCCCCTTTCTTCATAATCGGTGCTGTTTAGGGTTCCTCTGAGAAAGGGGAAATCCCTGAGGCAAAACCTTAAAGAGCATGGCCTGCTGGAAAAATACCTGGCAAAACATCCTTACAACTTGGGCTCCAAATACTTCCCCAGCCAAGCCAATGAATATGCCACTGAGCCCCTGGAGAATTACATGGACGTGAGTATTCTTTATCAGGAGGATATACCTGAAATAATACGACATGACTAGCCCAGCATCTTGAGCTGGGAAAGGGCTTAATACCTACACTGTACTCCATGCTGGCAAAAAAAGCTTCAAAAGAAATGTTTGATAGTTTCCTGGAAATCACTGAATCCAATCCAAGCTTTCAAAAAGAAAAATAAATTCACACTGTCTTATCCATTGCCTGGCTTTGTACCATCCCCAGCTTGCTCACAAATGCCCAGCTAATTCTGCCCGTCACTGAGCATGCTGAATCCAAGCACTCAGCTTTCCATTGTCAGAGTCCACCTTAAATTCCAAGTTGGAGATCTAATGGATTTAGGAATAACACAAGAGTCAGAACACCAGAGGTTCTGCATTTGCTTCTCTACATGGGGATCTTGGAGCGTTTCAAAGCTAGACTGAGGCAATGCATCATCAACAGAAATAAGCCCAGCGGCTTCTAATCAATGTCAGAAAAGCACCAGCCATGGGCTGAGTCGAATCCATCCGGCTCAGTAGCCCACCTTGGTCATGAGGCTCAAGAGCAAAGCAGATTTAGCCTGGAGACACACAATCATTTTTGTGTTAAACCAGAGAGCAGAACACTCCTTTCTTTTGTTCCACCATCACTGAGGGTCAACCAACTTCTTCAGGTTTTTGGACTAATACCAAAACATACGAACCGATTTACCAAAAGGAAAAGTGGGATGAGATTATACCGTCAGTAGTAGTGAATCTTTGGCACTGTGAAAACAGCATCATTTGTTTCCAGCCTCACATATTCCGTGGGAATAGCTTGAGACCAATGAAGCAATGTTTTTGACAAGTACTCATTTTCTCCCCCCACAGATTGAGTACATTGGCACCATCTATATTGGTACTCCACCACAGCAGTTCACTGTACTGTTTGACACTGGCTCTGCCAACTTGTGGGTCCCCTCCGTGTATTGCTCCAGTTCAGCCTGCTGTAAGTAGCCTCGGTCACTTCTTGTCTTCAAAAATGGAATGAATTGGTGTAGTCTTCATTTCTTATGACTTCCTTCCTCTCGTCGTGTATCACAGCAGATGCTGAAAGTAGGAAAGCTAGGCCTATCACTAGGGAGTGGCTGCTTGGGATAGCTGTTGGAAGGTGACCGCAGGGCTGGCTCCAGGAGTGGTGGAACCCAATGCAGGGCATTACTGAGGGGCCCCCAACCTTCCTGCGGGGCCCCCATTCACCAAGAAAAGCGCTTGTGGAGCCGCACACGGCATCTGGATATAGTTGGTGGTGACATGATGATGTCACCACCAACTGTTTCTAGGAGGCCCATTTGGGGCAGTTTGGTGGCAGGGGCGGGACCTAAAGTAAAGCTGCTCTGCTCACCCCACTGACTTACAGCCCATAGGGATCCTGGCTGCAGCAGCAGGCGATCTGCTCACAGCTCTGGTGCAGGGGCTTCCAAAGCACGGGGCATGGAACTACTGAGCAGGTGTGTGTACAGGGTCCAGCAAGCCTTACTGTAGGGGAATGAGTAGAAACTACTGCATAGCTGTGAGAAGGGAGGCTCCTTTTCTCTGCATTTTATGTGCTGGCTGGAGAGAAGAGTTTCTAAGAAGGCTTGCAAAGTGCTTTTCCTCATAAGGACGGCTTGTTCTCATGCAACTGAAGCAAGGGAGCAGAACCTTCACGTTAGACAGCACTTCTTTGAGGGGCTTGAGAACTAGCCCCTCTTGTCTTTACACATTAAGGGTCACCTGAATGCCGCCATATCATGGACTAACTCATTGTACTTGCAGCAAACCACAACCGTTTCAACCCACAACAGTCTTCCACCTATCAGGCCACCAGCCAAAGTGTCTCCATCACATATGGCACTGGGAGCATGACGGGATTCCTAGCCTATGACACCACTCAGGTAAAATGGATAGAAGAAATTTGTCACATTTTCATATCACTCTTCCTCCAAGGAGCTCAAGGTGGTGCACATGGTTCCTTCCCTCCTTTTGTCCTCACAACAACCTGTGAGTTCGGTGAGGCTGAGAGAGAGTGACTAGCCCAAGATCACCCAGGAAGCTTCATGACCGAGCAGGGATTTGAACCTGGGCCTTTCAGGCCTGTCCAACTCCCAAACCACGGCACCTTCTTGATTCTGGCTAAATTGAATAACTTACTGCCATTTGGGAGTCCAAATCAGGTGGGTGTGGGTGGGTGGAAAGGAGCAGAAGTCACTGAGGACACAATCCTAATCTGGAGTGAGGCCGGCACAGTTAGGCCAGCAAAGTTTGGCTGGCACAAGGACCACAGTAAAGTGCATTTGGACCACACTCGGAGTCAGTGAGGTGTGTGTGTGTGTGTGTGTGTGTGTGTCACGCACATCTGTGTGCTGGCCTTGCTGACTCCAAGAGTGGTCCAAACATACTTTATGGTGTCCCTTGTGCTGGCCAAACTTTGCTAGCCTAACCGTGCAGGCATAACTCTAGGTGAAGATTGCACTCTGAGAGGTGTAGGAAATACTAGGTATGAATGAACTGTAAGGGGAAAAACACTGGTCCATTTTTAACTTACTAGTGTTTTTCAAAACCTTTCAAATACATTCTAGGCCTGTACAAGTTATTACCCACCAATGCCCACGAGCTGTGCCTCTGTTTTGTCAGGCACTTGTTTCTGCAGTTCTAGGGAAGAAAAAAACATCCAGGTGGTTTTATCAAGCTTCCGAGTGCTGCCATGCATGGCTTGCAAGATGCATTTAGTTTGTGCAGGCCTGAGCTGGAGAAAGCGGCAGGGTCCTTCACCTGGACAGGAGAGCAAGGAAAACCCTTTGAGCCATAGCACAACTGGTTGTCACGCTGATTTCTAGATTCCAATTTTTTCCCTAGAATTCCTGTATGATTAACAGTACAGAATTCTTGAATATTAATATCTATATAATGCCTTGTGTAACTTTTCAAAGAGCTTCATGAGCGCCTGAGCACAGTAGTCCATACAACCCGATAATGTAGGACACTATGATGACCCCCTCCCATTGTACAGACAGAGGGGCTGAGAGAGCGACTTGCCAAAGTCCTTGGTCACATTGTTGTTGATCTGAGTTTGGAACTGGGGGATTCACAGCTCATGCTTTTGGCCACTACTATTACACCAGCTAAAAAACAGAAAAGTCTTCATTTTGCTCTCTCTCTCTCTCTCTCTCTCTCTCTCTCTCACACACACACACACACACACACACACACACACACACACACACACACAATGCTTCCCACAATATAAACAGTCCCCATCTCTCCCCCCCCCCCAAAAAAA